>JASTWK010001080.1:0-52468 GCA_030770225.1 Temnothorax unifasciatus
TTACTGAAGACGTAGCACAAGAGGTAGTAGAAGCAATTGTTGAATTATCGTTATTATTATTATTACTTTGATTTTCTATGCCTCTCTCTTAAAAAAATGTAAGTTAGACATAATTACTTCTCATGTAATTTAAATTTTCTTTATACATGTAGGAAAAAAAGCATTCATAAAAAGTTTTCATAAAAAGTAGACTTTCTGAATTAAGTTACTCTGTACATTTTTTATATATAATATTTTCTGTTATTAATTACCTTTATTATAAACATTGCCCTGGTTAGTAAATACCAAATTTTCGACTATATCTGCTTCTTCTGTAAATGTAATAAAGCAATATATGCATAATTAAATATGTTATGCAATGTAAATATTACTATAGAATTTTTTATAATGTAATATAATCTTTTTCAATTATCTTTTAATATGTTCAATAAACACGGGCTATTAATTTTTGCAAATAATACGCGTAAATGTAATATTATATGATTACCATATTCTTTACTTACTATTCTTTAATTGAGGATACATTGAGTCATCTGATGAAAATTTTTCAGCCTCAGAAGAAGATTCATATTCACTTTCATATTCAACTCTTTTACGGCCTTTCTTTTTATTTTTCTTACTAATACTACGTTTCCGTTTTAAATTTTCGTTGTTGGAAGAAAGATTATCTGTGTTCTTCTTTACAGCTTTAGTAGCTTCCTTTGTGCTTCTTTATAATCGTCTGTAAAAATATAAGTCATATAAATAATTTATAATACAATTTATAAGACATATATAATTTATAATACAATTAAAGTAACATATTAAAATAAAATAAATAAATTTATATATTATATATTAATTATAAATTCTACTCCATTTGAAGACCTAACTGCAATGCAAATAAGAGTTCTTTTACATTGTAACACAAGTACAAATATATTTGTAAAATGTAAAATATGCTCAATATACTCTTGTATTGTAGACATTTTATTAATATAACTTAATAATGTGCAAAGTATATTATAATTTATAATAACATACTAGTTGGTTACCCGGGCTTCGCCCCGGAGAACATATGTAATAAGACACGCAAATAGTCTCCCTTTCCCTTTTCCCCCCCCCTCTCTCTCTCTCTCTCTAAAATGTTATAAATTGAAAAATATTACTTTTTTATCGATTAAGTTAATTCTGTCGTATACAATTCTTTGAGATTCACTCAATTATCTCTTAAAAAGTTGGAAAAAATTTTGTAACCGATTTCCAAAAAGATACCGATTCCCAAAAAGATCGGTAACAAAAAACTGTACAGTTTATAGCACTCCCCGGGAAATTCTACCCCTATTTCATACATAATTCTTTAAGATTCGGTTCAAAATTGTAGATTTGCATAGCGGACAAACATACAAACATACATTCATTTTTATATATATAGAGATTTTCATACTTATAAGATATGTACTTTACCATAACAACCCAATATAATAGCTCCGTAGAGTATCCAATTTGCTTCAGGAGATCGCTTCTTTTTAATTAAATCTTTTATGACATTCTTTGCAGTATCTTCTGATGGCCAATAACATTGTGACTTTTCTTTAACATACCACGTGTTTGGTACAGCTTCCACTGTATTTTCAGGATCAAACTTTACAACGAGCCAAGGCATCTTCAATATTCTATAATTAAAAAATATATCAATTAATAGACGACGATGCGAGTCAGGCGCGGTACGTGGTGCGCAAGTGAAGAAATAGTTACCGAAGTAACGAATTACAATGTATATGTATATGCATACATATATATATATATATATATATATATATATATATATATAGATATATATATATATATATATATATATATATATATATATATATATATATATATATATATATATATATATATACATGTATTCCAACTTAATAAACTGCCCGCCGAATTAATTTTCGGACTTGAAACGCAGCTATCGCTGGAAAATTAACCCCCTCCCCTCCCCGAATTAAATCTACACGATTTAATTATTTAAAAAACTGTCAAGAAATTATTGCGAAAAATATTACCTCAGCCAGGATTCGAACCTGGAACCTCCCTCATTCCGTGAAGGGCGTCGTACCAATTCGACTACCGAGGCATGTGGTAATATTTTTCGCAATAGCCAGTTAATAAGTTTAACAAACGCGTGATTCCGCCGCGTAAATTCAAATATATTATTAGTAGACTCGTGGAAAATATCAATTAATAGACGACAATGCGAGTCAGGCGCGGTACGTGGTGCGCAAGTGAAGAAATAGTTACCGAAGTAACGAATTACAATGTATATGTATATGTATATACACTCGTACAAAAAAAATAGGGAACACTTCATAAACTCTAAAAATTAGGCTATTTTCAAACTGCTGTAAGTCGGCGAAAAATTATCGTAAAAAAAAATTTAAAAAAGCATTTTGAAGCTTGAAGTTTCAACTTTAACGCACTTTCGGTGGATTTTTAAATTTTTTTTATTTTCTCTGTTGTACGCCTTAAAAAAGAACACATTGTTTTGTTCCTTAAAATTAACTTATGTTTGACTACTTGAAACTTAATTAAAAAATTTTTTTTCAAAAAATTCAATTAACGTTTCATAAACTACATAATTTTACCTACAAAATGCTTTTTTTTTAATTTTCCTACGATTTTTTTTGACCGATTTACACGACTTTGAAGCAAACCCTGTATTTTTTAGAAAAAATGACGTAACTCGATGAAAAATCATCGTAGAACAAACAAAAAAAAAGCATTTTAAAGCTCAAAATGTCAGCTTTAACGTGGTTTCGATGACTGTAAAAAATTTTTCTGTCTTCCTTATTTGGTGCTAAAATTAAAAATGTTGATTTATTCCTTAAAATTACACATTTTTAACACTCTGCAGTTTGATAAAAAAATTGTTTTCACAAAATTCAATACAAATACCACAAACTGTAACATTTTACCTACAAAATGCTTTTTTTAAAATCTTCCTACGATTTTTTTTGACCGATTTACACAATGTTGAAGTTAACCCTTTTTTTCTTGAAAAATGACATTTACCGCCGACATTAGCATTAACCAATGTGCACCACGTGGAGGTTGTCGGTCGGATTTTGCACATCGTGTGTGTGTGTGTGTGTGTGTGTGTGTGTGTGTGTGTGTGTGTGTGTGTGTGTGTGTGTATGTGTGTGTGTGTATGTGTGTGTGTGTGTGTGTCACAGCAGAGATAAGGACTCCGCAGCTCGTCATTTCTGCAGTATTTAAATGACTCCAAACCCTCTCTGCTGTGGTGTGTGTGTACGTGCGCGCGAGTGCCTTTAAAATTGTGTATCACCTCCTCTCTGATTAATTACTGCTTGCAATCGCTCTCGCATGTTTATGCATCTTTCAATTGAGCTTTGTGGAATTTCGCGCCAAATTTGCCTAAGCGCTTCTCCCAATTGGTTCAGATTGAACACATTTGGGACGAAATAGGACGACGATTAAGGCGTCGCGAGGAGCAGCCGTATAATCTGAACCAATTGGGAGAAGCGCTTAGGCAAATTTGGCGCAAAATTCCACAAAGCGCAATTGAAAGATGCATAAACATGCGAGAGCGATTGCAAGCAGTAATTAATCAGAGAGGAGGTAATACACAATTTTAAAGGCACGCGCGCGCACGTACACACACACCACAGCAGAGAGGGTTTGGAGTCATTTAAATACTGCAGAAATGACGAGCTGCGGAGTCCTTATCTCTGCTGTGACACACACACACACACACACACACACACACACACACACACACACACACACACACACACACACACACACACACACACACACGATGTGCAAAATCCGACCGACAACCTCCACGTGGTGCACATTGGTTAATGCTAATGTCGGCGGTAAATGTCATTTTTCAAGAAAAAAAGGGTTAACTTCAACATTGTGTAAATCGGTCAAAAAAAATCGTAGGAAGATTTTAAAAAAAGCATTTTGTAGGTAAAATGTTACAGTTTGTGGTATTTGTATTGAATTTTGTAAAAAAAAATTTTTTATCAAACTGCAGAGTGTTAAAAATGTGTAATTTAAAGGAATAAATCAACATTTTTAATTTTAGCACCAAATAAGGAAGACAGAAAAATTTTTTACAGTCATCGAAACCACGTTAAAGCTGACATTTTGAGCTTTAAAATGCTTTTTTTTTGTTTGTTCTACGATGATTTTTCATCGAGTTACGTCATTTTTTCTAAAAAATACAGGGTTTGCTTCAAAATCGTGTAAATTGGTCAAAAAAAATCGTAGGAAAATTAAAAAAAAAGCATTTTGTAGGTAAAATTATGTAGTTTATGAAACGTTAATTGAATTTTTTGAAAAAAAAATTTTTAATTAAGTTTCAAGTAGTCAAACATAAGTTAATTTTAAGGAACAAAACAATGTGTTCTTTTTTAAGGCGTACAACAGAGAAAATAAAAAAAATTTAAAAATCCACCGAAAGTGCGTTAAAGTTGAAACTTCAAGCTTCAAATGCTTTTTTAAATTTTTTTTTACGATAATTTTTCGCCGACTTACAGCAGTTTGAAAATAGCCTAATTTTTAGAGTTCATGAAGTGTTCCCTATTTTTTTTGTACGAGTGTATATATATACATGTATTCCAACTTAATAAACTGCGCGCCGAATTAATTTTCGGACTTGAAACGCAGCTATCGCTGGAAAATTAACCCCCTCCCCTCCTCGAATTAAATCTACACGATTTAATTATCTAAAAAACTGTCAAGAAATTATTGCGAAAAATATTACCTCAGCCAGGATTCGAACCTGGAACCTCCCTCATTCCGTGAAGGGCGTCGTACCAATTCGACTACCGAGGCATGTGGCAATATTTTTCGCAATAGCCAGTTAATAAGTTTAACAAACGCGTGATTCCGCCGCGTAAATTCAAATATATTATTAGTAGACTCGTGGAAAATATCAATTAATAGACGACGATGCGAGTCAGGCGCGGTACGTGGTGCGCAAGTGAAGAAATAGTTACCGAAGAAACGAATTACAATGTATATGTATATGTATATATATATATACATGTATTCCAACTTAATAAACTGCGCGCCGAATTAATTTTCGGACTTGAAACGCAGCTATCGCTGGAAAATTAACCCCCTCCCCTCCTCGAATTAAATCTACACGATTTAATTATCTAAAAAACTGTCAAGAAATTATTGCGAAAAATATTACCTCAGCCAGGATTCGAACCTGGAACCTCCCTCATTCCGTGAAGGGCGTCGTACCAATTCGACTACCGAGGCATGTGGTAATATTTTTCGCAATAGCCAGCTTCGGTAACTATTTCTTCACTTGCGCACCACGTACCGCGCCTGACTCGCATCGTCGTCTATTAATTGATATTTTCCACGAGTCTACTAATAATATATTTAAAAAATATATATATATATTTAAATATGCATACAAAATATTTAAAATTAACAATAATTACAAATTGGATACATTCATCCATTTACATATGTAGCAATGGAAATGAAACTAGTTTATTTTTGTAAGGTAACACTACCAATTTTCTTTTGATGAAATCAATATTCCATGCTTCAAGTGAATTATTCTCTTTTTTTTATAAACTGAACATCAAATAAGGACGACGAGCATGGTTTTAAATAAAAATCATCTTGCTTGCTATACCTGTATCCTATTATACATACGGAGTTTTCACAAGAAGCGATATTCTTAATTTCAATAATAAAATTATTTTTTAATTTTACAAATCTGTCGCCTATTTTTGAAATATCTAAGCAATAATGATTTGTCTGTGCTTGTCTATATTATGGAGATGTGCAATTATTAATTAAAGGCTCATTGAAATGTTCTATTCGTAATTGACAGAATCATTGCTTGTAATATTACATTCAGTATTATTGCCTTCTTCAATCACGCGACGTATAACCTGTTGTAAAGTCTGAGCAGATTTACGAACCTTTTTTTTTAAATATTGCATGAAATTTTAAAAAGGAAAGGCACTGAAATTATCAAGCGAACCGTATAATTTTACACACTCACTTAAATGCACCAAGTTATGTACGTTATGTGATGCAAAATCTGGACCGTAAATTTTAATGGATTGGCAAACAAAATGTTTCATCAAATCATGAGCATACAATACATAATTTTCTAATTTTGAGTAATATTGACTTATCATTATGGAACTTGCAAGGCTTAATGTAATAAAATTGTTATAGATTTTACGCGGCAGAACATCTTTTAAAACTATAGGACCAGTATATAGCAAAAATAATCTAAATTCTGTAGCTTTATATCTTTTGCATTCAAGTATAGAACGCGTTTTTCTAGAAAACTCACGAGGAATATATCGCTTTAATCTTATAAGATTTTCAGTAATGTTATTAATATCACGGACTCGTAATTTGTGAGGTGGTTTACCATGAATCCAGCCATATCGGCTGTGACAAGTAATTCTTTTCGCAACACCTAGTATAAGATTATGCATGTAATCTATTGGTACGCTGTCTATCATATTAAAATGTGGTATATGTAATAGCATGCTTCTATCAGTATGATGCTCTGGTTGAGCCATAGTTCTGAATGAACTATCGGTTCTTTTGCGTAAATTTTCAGTCTCAGTAAAGCACAATACATTATTTAAAAAATCACCCTCTTGATTACATTTTGTGCATGAAAAATATCCTGTATGACTTTTGATACCTAAAGCAAATGATTTTGCAGGTGAATCACAAATTAACATAAAAATTCGAAAAGTATATCTACAAGAATTTATTAATATTCCGTTGGTCAATAAATGGATACACTCATTAACAAAATCTTTAAAAAACTCGTTAGTAGGCTTTCCTGAACCATGATACAAAGCAATTAAAAACACATGTTTTATAAGTATTTCTATCGATTTTACTGAGCACAAAATAGGCCAAAATGAACTATTAGTACTCTTACTCAAGGGTAAGCCATCAATATTAACAGCTAACAAAAACTCTTCATTTGGCTGTATGTTGATTTTATAATTTATACAAAATAAATTTAAAGTTTTTTCTATGCCAAAATAATAATATGATCCGTCAGCTAAAGGTGTTACGACTATGTTACTAGGTGTTTTTAGAAGCGTTCTCGGATCTTTTGGTACATTGTCACATCCAGGTATTTCACGTATAATAGGGAGTAGATTTCTCAATGCTGACAATTTTATATTATCTTTTACAGCCCATTTGGCTATTTTCGAGCTTATACATATAGTATTCTCGTACATATGTACATATGTACATAGCGATATTTCGTTTATAGGATTCTCAACATGCCTAGTATTACTACATGATATGTTATTAATATCATAATCCGTATTATTAAATAATTCACTGTTACATGAAATATTAATATCATCGTCGCCATCTACATCATTGTCGCATGAACTTTGTTGCAACATTGCGTTATCGTTACTTTTATTATCATTTGCGATATCTTGAATACTATTATTATCTATATTAATGTTATGAGAATCGAGAGATGACTCAGGCTCGTTGTAAATCATTGCTAAAAATTGATTTTTTTTTTAAGCTTTCTAGAGAACTTCATTTTATGCCTTGTTTGATTAAGCTTGTTCATGGTTAAAGAGGTTATGAGAAGGTTATAAGAAAAAAAAGCAAATTATACAGAAGCCAAAAGAATAAAAAACACGATATAGAAGTGTATACTATGTATGTTATGATATATACTTATCTTCGAAAAATCTCAATAGAAATTTTGCCGGTAGAGGTAGGAAGTTGGCGGACACTGCGAACGCGAACGTGCGCGCGGACCGAGAGACTTCTAGAAGCGCGGGAGAATAACGATCGAACAATAGAATATCGACTCTAACGACTCCATATATGGCAATTCATTGCATCGTTTAAGGCACTAAACACCACAGACGCGCGCTTCGCGCGCGCTATTTAGCTTTAACATTATGCTATTACTATTACACTATTAACTTCTTGATACACACAACTGTCAAAATATACGATGACAGCTGCAAATGAAGTAAGCGCAGCGAGAGAACCAATTGGCATCGCGGAAAAGCGGCAACAATAAACTTCGAGATATGCGAGTATCGACTTAACATGCCTTTTTTAAGAAAGGACTAGCACACACGCGCGCTAACGCGCGCGCTTCCATGTCCATATATTTCCCGTTATATTTATTTTAAAATATTTATCCCATTCCACTATTTTCTCTCTGTTATAAATTAATTCATTTCTTTTTTCGTTCGCGAATTTATGAGCGCGAGTACTTACGCGATAAAAAACATACACCCCGCGGACGAATCGATGCTTCTAGAGGCCATACTATGTACGAAGTTCAAGGGCAAAGCCATGACGGACTTCGACACGCGCGATATTCGCGATTTCGAGCAATTAAAACGCGAGCTAGAAACGGAATATCTCGGAAAGCGCGGCATGACTCATCTGCAGCTAGAATTTAACTCCCTGAAACAAAAACCGGGAGAAAGCGCTCAAGAATTCGGGCGCCGAGTCGAAAAGCTAGCGCGAGAATTATACGAGGCCATGGAGGAAGGCCAAGGGCACTCGCAGGAGCAGCAGAAAGCGATTCTCGACAGCGTTAAAATGCAGGCCCTGCATAATTTCCAAATCGGGTTGCACGACGATATCAAGATGTTGGTCCGAGCACAACGATATCAAAGCCTGCAGGAGGCAATAACCGGCGCCAGCGCAGAGGAAAAGGTGAAAGGCCCCTCCCCGCGGAACGGACAACCGGTAAATAGAAACAAATTCAATCCGGAAAACGCGCGAAATGCGGGAAGCGCGACCATACGATGCCACAAATGTGGAGAAACAGGCCATTACGGGCGAGATTGCCGTACGAGCCGATACGCTAATAGGTTCTCGTTGCCGAGAGCAGAAAAGCCCAGCGGAATAAATACCGTCGAAAAGTATTGCGATCATTGCGAAAAGGTAGGGCATAAACGGGAAGATTGTTGGCAGCTAATGGGCCGATCCGAAAAGGAAAGAACACGCCATTCTAAAACTAATGGAAATAAAAAACCACAGATATATACAACAGTAAAAGCGTTTAAGCATACGTTAGACAAGGACCATGAAATATCGAATAGCAGCAGCAGCAGCAGCAGCAACAGCAGTAGTAGCGAAGAAGAAAAGAGACCGAGAAAGCCTAAGGCGCGAGCCGTGAGCGAATATCAAGTTACTCAAGTGACGAGCAAGACTAGAAAAAATTATAATCTCGATCTCGTAACACTCCCGATGCAAGAAACCAAAACGGGAAAAATGAAATTTTGCTCGATTCCGGAGCAGCACTAACTTTTATCAAAATAGGAAATTTGAAAGGCAATACACAAATGCGTGAAAAGAAACTCGCACTGACAGGGATAACAGGACACCAACTGTACACCCTTGGAAAAATAAAAGCCACGATAAAATTGGGAAAACAAGTCATACGCCATACAATACACGTAGTAAACGACGACTTCCCGATGGACTATGAAGGAATACTAGGAATCGATTTCATCAAAAAGCACAGAGCTGACTGTCTCCATGGGAAAAACGTATTGAGAATCGGCGGGGTAAATCTTAAGCTACAACCGTATAAGAAGCTGATTCAACCCCTCCGCAGTAAAACAATCATACAAACGATAGCTGCAGACCAAAATAGAATAGGTATTGTAAAACGTGTAAAACCTATTTCTGGAGTCTTTATCGGAAGTTGCATAATAAAACCAATAGATTCCACTTGTCTGATAAGCAAATTAAACGTCACCGAGAAGACAGTCGAGATGCTCACACCGCATGTAATTCAAGAAGAGGTGCCGGTGAATGACACGGTTGACGTACTCACATTACCCGCGACGGAAGAGCGCAACTCAAGTCAAGAACAACGCGAGAAATTAGGTAAAGAACGCATAAAAATTTTAAATAATAAAAAGGAAAACGCGTTAGAGCAGAAATGCGATGATTTTTGCGATATATTTCGTTTGGAAAACGATAAGCTAACACACACCACGGCGGTGAAACATAAGATCACTATGCGAACTGATAGCGCGACGGAGAACGTCCGCCTACCCGTGAAACATAAAGAAAAAGTAAATAAAAAATCTGATGTTTCAAGAGAAATAAAATTACGCATCATTATAAATTTTTTCATCCTCTATCAACACCTCACAACAGGAGCGTCGGCGTCGCCCGTACCACCGTACGAAGTGACGCAATTTATCAACGAGCCAGGCATCTATTTCGAGAAAATCGGACACCTGCAGCAAACGAAAGCAACATGGAAATTAGCGATACGCATAGACGTAACCGCATTAAAAACCAGACATCAGCAGCTTCAAAGATACCTAGGGAGTACCGAAGAACTTTGCAGTTATGCAACTGGAGACGTTAAAAATACTTGTCAGATTGCTCTCCGGACCACTAAGAGAGAAAACGATAAAACGACACGCGCCCTAGAACATCTACAAACAATTTACAAATCACCCATAATTAAGCGAGGTTTAATAAACGCCATCGGAGAGATAAGTAAAACTTTATTTGGTACCATGGATGCTGAAGATGCAAAAATAATCAACGAACAAATACAAATGCTTGATAACCAGCAACAAACGCTACAGCACGCAGCAAAGAACCAGCTGAAGATCATCAACGCCACACTAGGCCACATGGAAAAATTAGAGCAAACTCTATCACACAACGAAAATTTACTGGCAAACGTTACAAGGAAACTGCACGACCAATTCATACACCGAGAGGAAATAAACGAACAGATACTATTGATAACCGCTATCCTAGCTGACCTCACGACAGACATAAACGACATTACAGACTATCTAACATATGCAAAAAATAACATTTTAATTACACGCGTACTTCCCATAGAGAACATAATCGTAGAATTGAAGGAAGCAACCTCGCACTTAACCAGAGGATTAAACTTTCCATTTAAAATCCAGACAGAAAACTGGAATACTATCCAAAAATACGTAAGCGTAAGCGCATATTACGACAATTCGAACGTATACACTATCCTTGCGTTTCCTTTAATAGCATATCCGGTATACGAAATAATAAAAATCACACCTGTACCAATACACAACGATCATAATGTATTTACCCTACTAGAACCCTCGCACACACTAGTAGGAATAAACCGAGAAAATCATAATTATATAATATTAAAGGAAAGCGATTTAAATAAATGTACGCGAGAAACTACTAAATTTATATGTGATCAGATTTTCCCCGTGTATTTTGTAACTGCAAATGCACCAAGCGAGGTGCAACTTTTTGTAAAAGCACCTAAATACGTAGAAAATCGTAGACAACGTCACGTCATTTCTAAGGTAACATTCTGGATAACATTAGCCGAACCTCAAACATGGTTCCAGGTTCAAACCCTGGCTGAGGTAATATTTTTCGCAATAAATTCTTTATCAATTTAGATGCTTAAAATTAGCATCAAAATAATTTTAATCGTTAGGGGGGGGTGGGGATAAGGGATTTTAATGCTCCAACGAAAACTGTGTTTTCAGTCCGACAAAAAATCGGCGCGCGGTTTAGTATGTTGGAAATTCGTGTACTTGGAAATACACGAAAGATTTAAAATTTATTAAATAAATTTTAAATCTCTCTCATTAATATCAGAGTATAGCTCTCATTTGCCTTATATCGTGTCTTTGTTTGAGTTTCTGGAGAGCATGTTTCTTGTAATTAATTTACGCAGGCTGAAACAATGCGTCCTACAGATTCCTATTAGTTTGTTATTGCGATAAATATTACCATGGCCTCAGTGGTCGAACTGGCACGACACCCGCACGGTATACGGGAGGTTCCAGGTTCAAACCCTGGCTGAGGTAATATTTTTCGCAATAAATTCTTTATCAATTTAGATGCTTAAAATTAGCATCAAAATAATTTTAATCGTTAGGGGGGGGGGTGGGGATAAGGGATTTTAATGCTCCAACGAAAACTGTGTTTTCAGTCCGACAAAAAATCGGCGCGCGGTTTAGTATGTTGGAAATTCGTGTACTTGGAAATACACGAAAAATTTAAAATTTATTAAATAAATTTTAAATCTCTCTCATTAATATCAGAGTATAGCTCTCATTTGCCTTATATCGTGTCTTTGTTTGAATTAAGGGGGAGTTTTCTTCCAACAACAGAAAATTCTTCACTGTTTCTTATGTAAAATATCTGCGTCTGATAAATTTAAAAGATTTGTCAAAGACGCAGAAATTGTTTATTCAGTTGCACACCCATTAAAAAAGTTTATTAAAACGAGCAAAGATAATCTCGACAAGTTAGCCCATAGCAATATTGTATACAAAATTCCATGCAGAGATTGTGAGGCAACCTATGGTGGCCAAAGCAAAAGACAATTGAAGACCAGAGTGAGAGAGCATAGATTGGATATTAATAAAAAGTCTGGTTCCCCCGTCGGTTATTTCGTGTCACAGGTTGCAGACGGATCACGAGTTCGACTGGGACAAGGTTGAGATCTTGGATGTAGAGCCATCGCTCCGAAAGAGATTAATTTCTGAAATAATACATATTAAACGACAGTTATCCCCGTTAAATAAACAAAACAAACGACACAGAATCTCTTTCGGAGAGTTACCTTCCGGTCCTTAACTTGTTCCCTCCCTAAGTCTCTTCCTACTTTCTTCCCACCTTTTTTCTTTCCCGCTTCCTTTCCTATTATCTTGTCTATATAAGTTGTTGCGTTTCCTCGTCTGCCGAGTGTTTTGCCATTTCATCGCTAGAGAACACATACCGACAATGTAGACTCAACAATTTCTCCTGAGAACGACTTGTATGTGGGGCATTCCACGCCAATTCGCAAGGGGTCAAACTTCGACCTTTTTATTTTTGATGGCTGCTCGTTTTTTTAACAGGTCTTTACGAGTACTATACCCCTGTAAGATCGTTTCTATAATAAATGTAGCGTTTCCGAAATAGAGCCTGCGCAAAATAAGGACTGCAAAATTTTCAATGAATTTTTTCGCCTATTAGACAACGTCTAAGAAAAAAAATCATTGAACATAAAATACGCTATTTAGATCATAGTTTAAGAAAAAAATTACTCCAAATTTTTATAATGATGATTTTAAACTAATAAAATAAAAAAACACACAAAAATTTGAATATCTCAAAAACCCCATTTTTTATTTTTTTAAAATTTATAGGGAATATTCTAGGGAGTATTAGAAAAATTTTAAGCCTGGTCCGAAGTTGGGCAGAATTTTTGGAAATTTTTTATAAATTTTTTTGTGAGGCAATAGTAATATTTGACTCACAAAAGTGTAGTTAACCCGTTGTGGTCACACCTCCTAAAAATAACGTAGTGGTCACATGGGGTCCAATGGACCCCACGCAGAAAAACAGTTGCCATTTGCGTTCTTTTTGATGTATCGACTCAAACCTTGAACTGGAATTTAGTTTAAGACTTCCTCTTTATAATCCAATAATTTATTTCCCCTTTTTTAAATTTTTTTATGTTGAAAAAAACGCGAGAAAAATTTTTTTTCGAGAAATTTGCCTTTTTTTTACAAAAATAATCATCAAAATTTCAATTTTTGAGATAGAGCAAAAAATCTTCCGGCGTTTTACTCTCAAAATAGTATACTTTTAAGAAAAAAATAGTATTATAACGTGCTTTGAAAAAAGTACATTTATTATACAGTTTGAAGTTATCAATTTTCATGAAACTCGTAAAATCAAATAGGTCAGCTTTGAACGTGTAAAATAAAGTGAAAAACTGTTTTTATGAAAAAAACTGTATATTTTATTAATAATTACATTTAAAAAAGTAAAAAAAGTTTATAGGAACTGAAAAATTACTCATAACCAGCGCAATCAATGCAGAAATTCGTCCGATGTTCGTCGCACATGGGTCGTAGACAAGAAGAGCACTGATGTTTTGTCTTCCTGTCGCTTTCTCGCTTGCAAAGGCCGCATCTTTTTTTGCTCGGCAACTCAAATCTTTCTGCGGAAGTTGGCTCTCCGGTCTTGCCTAAAATCTCACCGATGCCTATACGATGATATGACATCTATATAAACGTTATAACTATTATTTTGTGGCAAAAAAAAAATGACAGTACGTGCACTAATACTTACGTTGTCAATCACACTTTAACGAAAAAAAAAATTGATTTTTTAGCACACGTTTTTTTCCGATTTTGCCACACTATGGTCACACGGGGTCTGCTGGACCCCAAAAAAAAACCGTCCGTACAAATCGATGTCTACAGACGCACTGACGCCACGCTGACTTTTGAAAAGCCTTGAAACTTATTGTAGTACCTTCAAACAACAACAAATGGCGCTACAAGTTCCATGCTAAACCGTCTCTTCAAAGATACGTAGACGCAAAGTTAGCCTGGGGTCCACTGGACCCCATATGACCACAACGGGTTAAAAACGCGTTTCAGACAATTCTAAATCGATTTAGATGTACTTTTTTTTAGTGATTGACGTTACTATGATGAAGATCTCGGCATAGCACACGACAATTGCGATGAACAGTGTGGGAAAGGCGAAAAAAATAGATTTATGAGAAAATTTAATTCAATAAGTATATTTATTTAAGAACATATTATTTATTATTTTATTATTTTGTGCTCAGTATAATTATACTAAGCACAAAATAATAAATAATATGTTCTTAAATAAATGTACTTAATTAAATTTTCTCATAAATCTATTTTTTTCGCCTTTCCCACACTGTTCATCGCAATTGTCGTGTGCTATGCCGAGATCTTCATCATAGTAACGTCAATCACTAAAAAAAAGTACATCTAAATCGATTTAGAATTGTCTGAAACGCGTTTTTAACTACACTTTTGTGAGTCAAATATTACTATTGCCTCACAAAAAAATTTATAAAAAATTCCCAAAAATTCTGCCCAACTTCGGACCAGGCTTAAAATTTTTCTAATACTCCCTAGAATATTCCCTATAAATTTTAAAAAAATAAAAAATGGGGTTTTTGAGATATTCAAATTTTTGTGTGTTTTTTTACTTTTATTAGTTTAAAATCATCATTATAAAAATTTGGAGTAATTTTTTTCTTAAACTATGATCTAAATAGCGTATTTTATGTTCAATGATTTTTTTTCTTAGACGTTGTCTAATAGGCGAAAAAATTCATTGAAAATTTTGCAGTCCTCATTTTGCGCAGGCTCTATTTCGGAAACGCTACATTTATTATAGAAACGATCTTACAGGGGTATAGTACTCGTAAAGACCTGTTAAAAAACGAGCAGCCATCAAAAATAAAAAAGTCGAAGTTTGACCCCTTGCGAATTGGCGTGGAATGCCCCATGTATTATATCAAGGAAAATTTTTCTTTAATAGCGTTAATCACACACTGATTTAATTGTACTAAATTCATTTTACAGTATGACGTACTTCGAAACAACAAACGGTTGCGCGGATTTAGTTTTAATTGTTAGCATTATGCATTAGGAAATATTTTTTTGTATCACTGAAGATGGTTCTATATGTGACCGAAACGTATGTAATTTATTAATTTTTATTAATTATATTGTATTTTTGAACATTAACACCTAGTTCCGGCTCAATGCTCTTATTTTAATAATTGATTTTTCTTTATATATTGACCCCAAGCTATCGATTAAGCCTACTTAGAACTTGATCCGTTCACCTCGTTGAGATCTCAACATCTCGAATATTCGCAACTCGTCGCGTCGCGTAAAAGAGTCACGGTCGGTCTCGCTCCGCGTGTACTTGGCGCGAGACACTACCGTGTTTCTTGATATAGATAATAAAAGTGTGCAAGTAGAAACTTGCACATTGCTTCTTCATAATTTTTAAATGTGCAAGTAGAAACTTGTACATTGCTTCCTCATAGTTTTTAAGTGTGCAAGTGAAAACTTGTACATTGCTTTCTCATAGTTTTTAAGTGTGCAAGTAGAAACCTGCACATTGCTTCCTCTATAAGGAAGTCTGTTTTTTTTAGGCATAATTATTAGTAGATATTTATTAATTTGGCTTCCTCATAGAGGAAGCAATATGCAGGTTTCTACTTGCACATTAAAAACTATAAGGAAGCAATATGCAAGTTTCTACTTGCTCACTTAAACAAGTTTCTACTTGCACACTTAAAAACTATGAGAAAGCAATGTACAAGTTTCCACTTGCACACTTAAAAACTATGAGGAACCAATGTACAAGTTTTTACTTGCACACTTAAAAACTACCCGTGTAGAAATGTTCATAAGGCTCTAATAAGGGCCCGACTAGTTGGCCTGAATATAAATCAGGGCCTAGTAAGGCAAAATGATAAGGCCCTTATGTGGCATGTAACAAATTGTTTACAAGGCCCTTATAAGGAATGTTTTTCAGGCCCTTATAAGGAAAGTTTTTCAGGCCCTTATTTCCGATTTCCGATATTCGCTCGACATAAAAAAAATTATTTATTTTGAAATTTTATTATTTTTTAACTAAATTTGTTTCTTAAGATGCAGTCTATGATTATAAATATTTTCTCGTATTTAAAAAACGCACTTACCTTGGTGGGATTTGAACTCGGAACCTCTGGATCGTGAGCCAACTGCCTTACGTGGTAGACTACTTCTTAATTTGATGTAAGTGTTATATATAACCTACATATGTCATAACCAGCGCAAATATATAATTTTTCAAAAATTATCTTAAAAAACAAATTCAGTTTAAAAAAAGTAATAAAATTTTGAATTGGACATATGATATAATATTTCTTAATGTCGGATGAATGTCAGAAACCAGTGCCGGCTTATTATGAAATTTTGTGTTCGTAAATATATTTATAAAGTTAAAACATCCTTATCAAATCCTTACAAGGGCCTCATTACACAAAATAAGGAAATCTTTCTTATGGAATTTATAATAAATAATGATCGAGATTTTATCCGGTTAGCCCTAATAAATAAGTATTTATGAAGTTAAAACATTCTTACAATGGCTTTATTAGACAAAAATAAAGAAACCTTTCTTATGGCATCCCTAATAAATAATGATCGGGACCTCATCTGGTTAGCCTTAATAAATAAGTATTTATGAAGTTAAAACATCCTTATCAAATCCTTACAAGGGCCTCACTAAACAAAAATAAGGAAACCTTTCTTATGGCTTCCCTAATAAATAATGATCGGGACCTTATCCGGTTAGCCCTAATAAATAAATAATTATGAAGTTAAAACATCCTTATCAAATCCTTACAAGGGCCTCACTAGACAAAAATAAGGAAACCTTTCTTATGGCTTCCCTAATAAATAATGATCGGGACCTTATCCGGTTAGCCCTAATAAATAAATAATTATGAAGTTAAAACATCCTTATCAAATCCTTACAAGGGCCTTATTAGATAAAAATAAGGAAACCTTTCTTATGGAATCCCTAATAAATAATGACCGGGACCTCATTAGGTTAAAATAAGGAAACCTTTCTTATGGCATCCTTAATAACTAATGATCGGGGCCTTATGTTATGTAAGGCCATCCCTAACAAATTTCTACACGGGTATGAGGAAGCAATGTGCAAGTTTCTACTTGCACACTTTTTTTATGGATAGAGTATCATTAAGGATAGATTGGTGTTGAATTTGGCAATAATCGATGAAGGGGTTACCAATTTTTGCCTAAAAAATGTACAAGTCATTCATGTAATCTTATGTATAAGGTATAAGTCATTAAAGGGAGGTTGTTTTGAATTTGGCGAAGAAATTAGTGAAAGGGTTACCAATTTCTGCCTAAAAAATGTATAAGGTAGACCGAGTCAAATCGGATTACTAATTAGAATGATAAAATAGCTCGTTTAAATTAAAACACTAACGAAAATTGTCTTAAAACTTATATTAATTCGATTCACCTCAATCTACTCTAAGTTATTGGATGAATAAACTTTGAAATATTGGACTATTTCTAATTTTATTATATTCTTCAGTTTTTTTACCCTTATTTCATATATAATTCTTTAAGATTTGGTTGATTACTTCTTGAGTTAAAAGCATTTAAAATTTTGAGAAATTTATTATAAAGCAAGAACCTTTTTACCAATTATCGTCAAATTCAATACCAACCCTTTTTTAATAATAGAGAAAAGTACCCGATTATGAGATACCATATCTATTTTGTGTGATTGCCGGAAGTCTATGGGCAGAATTGAAAAATATAGTCGGTCATTTTGAAGGGAATTTAATAAGCTTTAAGATGCTAAAATGTAAAATCTAATTTAAATATTAATTTTTCTGAAAATTAGAAAAATGTAAAAAATGAACTTCATGCAAAATCGAAAAAGTGTGCTCCTAATATAAGATACCCCGAGAAATCGCTAATAAAGTGCAAAATACATCAGTATTGCAATTAGAAAACTTCATTTAATGTCTCTGAAATACAAATGTAATGGAGAAGCTTATTTGCAATAATCGCAAACCCACTTATACTCAATATTTCCAGCGCAGCCAGTGTGCGCCCAGCATGAGCATGCGATCACCATCAGCACACTTTTATAAGTTCGTATGAACCTTCTCTTAACTTTAACATAGTATTTTCCCTCTTTTTATTACTAGTACAATAACCTTCATACTCTAGCAACGAGCGTCACCCTGAATATCTCATATTACGGACCCCACGTCTTGCGGTTTCGCGATCACCAAATCTATCCTCCACAATTAAGCAACTCAACATATCCCGTATTTTCCTATTAATACGACCTTACTCTATCACTACATGCAGAATTCATTGCCAAATATTTATTTATTATATAATAAACAAGGTTTAAAAACTCACTTCCGTGGAACTTGACAAAACACGAATTCACAATTTCGATGTTCGCAACGAGTGCATGCACGATCGAACAATGGATTTTCCACTAAATTGGTTTTGCACCAAAGATAATAAGTTCATGGTGGAACAAACAAATGGTGCTCATTAGTTTAGCAGAAACCCCGCTATCGCGTATTAGGAGCTTATCTCATAATAGGGTACTTTCCTCTACTCTATATAAAATTACATGTATAACTAATGGGTGTAACTTTTTAAGCAAAAATCGGTAACTCCTTCACCGATCCTCGTCAAATTCAATACTTTTCTTAAATGATATTTTATCTATCAAATAACTTACACATTTTTTAAGCAAAAATTGATAATCTTTTTACCAACCCTTGCAAAATTTAAAACAACTTTATTTCAATTTCTATATAAAATTACATGTACATCTTATACACTTTTTAAGCAGAAATTGATATTCCGATCATTGCCAAATTCAATACCAATCTTCCTTGAATGATACTCTATCGATTAAAAAAAAACAGCCCGATATCTCAATATTTGCGAAAGTTAGAGCAACCACGGACATCAAATCCGCACATACACACATACACACACACATACAGACATTTTTTTAAATGCGATTTTTTGACGTTTTAGAACATTCTGAACACATTGGCATCAAAAACTCAAAAAACAATCTTTTCTTTGGTTTCTTCTACCCCTATTTCATATATAATTCTTTTAAATTTGATTGATTAGACTAGACAACTTTACACGCAATCAAAGGTTCATATACAAAATTTACGAAAACAAAGCTTCCTCTATGAAGAAGCAATAGATAAATAATAATACATTTATTTGAAAAAGTTTACATCATATACATTTTATTTTGTATTTTAAAAAATTTTATGTTACTTTGAATTATTGTAATTATATACAGGGTATTTTCTAATAAATGAGAAGTATTACAGTCGTAGATTTAGGACACAAAAACAACGAAAAAAGTTCATATCAACATGTGTTCTATTTTACTTTGTTTACGAGTTATAGTCATGTTTGTACTCTAGTAATGTGGAGCTGCTTAACGTTCTAGATGCTCGAAATGACCACTTTCGATTCGTATTTGTAAACAATGCTCAATATCTTTGCAATATTTTTCGACCTTGTTGATTTCACACATTCTAGTAATTTACGCACTTCAGTTTATTTTGTTGCTAGAAGCACTTAACAATTTATTCAATAGATTATGTGAAATCAACAAGGTCGGGAAATATTCAGAATATACTAAGTACTGTTTACAAATATAAACCAAATATGACCAATTCGAGCACTTTCTATGAAGGTAAGCAGTTGTAAATTATTGGAGTACAAAAATGATTATAATTATAACTCGAAAACAAGGTCAAGTAGGATATAGGGTAACTCGGAAGATATGCCACATTTAACAAAAATTTGACGTTTTTCTATTTTTCTTTCTCTTTGAAGTATCTTTGCATACTGGTCTTTTTTTTTCCTTCTTTTATCTGTCATTTGTACATGATTTTAATAAAATATTTTGATCGCTTACTATTAAAAAGAAAGAAATACAAAAGTGTTGCAAAATGGCATATTACCCAACCATATTGGTAATATGCCACATAATATAAAATAATATACTACATACAAATATGTAATTTAACTTCAAAAGTTACTTTATTCATAAAAACAGTACAAATAGTCTTTAAAAGTCAGTACAAATAGTTTTTAACATAAAAAATTAAATTTTAAAATTAAATTGTAATATTAAAATTATTGTAATATTGGATTGCAACAATTAAAATTAAAATAAAAAAAAATCTTAAAAACTTTAGAACCTTAAACCTTACAAATTTTAAAACCTTATAAACCTTGAAATCTTAAAACTTTAAAACTTTTATAACTTTAAATTTTATAACTATTAGCTACACTTTTTTCAACTACATTTTTTTTTCTTTTTAGTCTTCCTTGTATACATTCGAGGCATTATTGTTTAAAACATGTGTTTTAAAACGTGTAAAAAATGTGTTTTTATTATTTTCTTTGAATTTCAATAATATTATTAAAATATAAACTATAATATTGCCAGGAAATAAACAAAACTTGTGCAAAACATCAGATATAGAACTATGAACAATTTCATGGTATTTACAAAAACGTTTTTAGCCGTTGCATTGTTAAACATAACGAGTAGCATATTCCCCACATTGGCATATTTCCCCGAGTTACCCTATGCTTATATAAACTTTTTTCATTGTTTTTATGTTCTGAATCCACCATTCCCAACTTATTAAGAAATACCCTCTATATTTAATCTGATATGTCTGTATTAAAACACAATATAAAAACATAATATATATTTTTAAAGAGAGGTTTTTTATAATTTAAAAGATAAATGCACTTGTTAAACAGACATTAAATATTCAATGTTATATTTATTGCACACAAATTGATTTAAAAGAAAGACAATTTGTTTGTATATACGTATGGAAAAACAAGCTTACGCAGTTCTATATATATATCATAGTACCGGTTACAGGTTTTAAAAAAAGTATGAAAATATTTTTTTTATAAAAACTATGTTAAAACTTTAAACGTGTTTTTGTTTTATAAACTACGTTTACACAGCAGTTTATAATTCGATTTAATATCTACCTGTCAAATTTAAAATTTTTCTTTTTTTTTATATGTATAAAATATATATATGTATTAAAGCACATATCTATATTATAACTTGACCGTGTTATATTTGGAGCTAGATATTATAAAGATATACACTAAGAAAAAAGTTGTTAACTTGACTAAATGTGTTTAACTGATTAGTATTTTTTTAATTAAAATATTTAAGGTAGCCTGGTCAAGCGCCCGAAAAAAAAGTAATTTTTTAAAACTGTTGTATTCAGAATCTATAATTGCAATCAATTTAAAACTTTTTTTGCACACTAGTATAACTCTTAGACAATACAAAAAAATTTATTCACAAAAAAAAAATTATTTAAACAAGAGATAAAGCAGATCTTGTTGAGCGCCTTAATTCGAAGCACCAAATCGGCGTGCAGTCTCTGGGTCGCAAAAATGATCCAATCTAAAATTTTCATATAATTTTGTAATCTATATACCCACATGTTCTATATAAATAGGCGCAAAATTTAAAAAATTAAAAATTAAAATTTTTACAGCAATTTAAAGAAAAAACCAATTTTTCGCAGTCAGTAAAAAAGTCAGTAAAAATGGCCAATACAATTTTTTAAAACAATTTTTTTAAAATAATTTTCTATTCATATAGAAGATAATTATGTATTTTCAAAGTATGTTAGGTTTTAAGTCAATTCGTTTATTAGTTTTTGAGTAATTGTGCACGCCAATTTCAAAAACATGTTATCGAGAAAAACGCGTTTAAAGTTTTCGATACATATAAGAAAAAAAGTTGAATAAAGAATTGTTTGGGAAACTTACGGCTTTAGGTCAGTCAATCGGCAATTCCTGGACCATATAGTACGCCCTCAGCTTCCTCAAACAATTCTAATTGCTGTACATCTTGTAAAGCGTACATGGGCGGCAATTATGCGTGCTCACATATCTGCTCGGAAAAAGGCTCGATCGGTAGACTTACCGTTCGAATTTCGAAAAATCAAATATAGCCCCGTATTCTACAGATGTTAGGGAGTATTTTAAGCAAAAAAAAGACTTTTTTGACCAGGCTACTCCCTTAAGGAGATCTTGCAGTGACAAGCGAACTTCCTCAATGTCGATAATGTCAACCATTCTAATTTTGTTTTCCTTATATCTGTCTTTGTCTAACGAAATGACATCTGGTTCTTGTTCGATTGCTCGCCATCTCTCGCAAGATCCAGCAATTACTGTTGCTGCTCTTCTTGTCATTCTGCATCCGTATTTGCATTACTAAAATAAACTTTCCATGGATCTTTTTTTGTACGCATTGAATCTTACTTCTACTTACACGATATTATTCCTACATGTTTTCCCAAGGGAGGATGATAAACATTATGTATATATAAACTGCAGAATTTTTGTTTTAAGCAAATATTGTCGTTAGGTGACAGCTGTATGTGCCCAAATAAGTAATATTTTTAATTTTTTGGTGTTTTTGATATAAAATCGCGTTTGTTACCCTAGATTTTTGTGCGGACTTTAATTCTGTAAAAGATTTTTGCAATTCTATAAAGCCAATTAAAAGATCCATCTAAAAACGATAATGTCGGTAAATCATACGGCTGCAGAATCCCCTACGTCATGTTAAATCTAACATAACGTAATTTGACTTAAATACTTAAATATTTTAATTAATAATAATAAGCTTTAATGATAAAAATACGTATAAAAAGTGTGCAAATTAAAAACTTGCACGTTGCTTCCTCATCATTATAGATCGCTACCATTGCTCCTATTTTATTTCGCTCATAAAGCTCCTTTTATGAGGAAACTTGTATTTTATTTGATGCATAACCGATACCGATGTTGACTTTGGGAGTTCAAGCTACATGGTTCATGTATGGACTTTGCATATGAACCTTTGATCGCGTATAAAGCTGGATGTAATCAATCAAATCTTAAAGAGTTATATATGAAATAGGGATAGAAAAGACTGAAAAATATAATGAAATTAGAAATAGCCTGATATCTCAAAATTTGCGGAATCTGTCTCCAGAAATCGGTAATCTTTTCACCGACCCAAATTTAAAACAACCTTTTTTTAATGATACTCTATATAAGATTACATGTATAACTTATACACTTTTTAGTCAAAAATCGGTAACCCCTTCACCGATCTTTGCCCAATTCAATACCAACTTACCTTTAATAATGCTCTATCCATAAAATTTGCGGAAATTAGAACAAATTTTTTTATACAGAATCGGTTTTATTATTAACAATTTTTTTAATTCTATTATATTCTTCAGTTTTTTCTACCCCTATTTCATATATAATTCTTTAAGATTTGATTAAGGACGTTCTCCGGTGGCAGTTGTGCTCAACTCAGAGTTACCCCCCCTCCCCCCCGCCAAGTGTGTTCGCATTGAATCGCATACGCACGGAGTAATGATATGGTTGACAACTACTTCCGCAAAAGTCTGAAACTCGTCTAGCCGCGCAGCTTTACTCGATCTTGCTCTCGAGGCAGGTGCATGTTTATTTCGTGCCGCGTTTCATAGGTTAGAAAATCGTCAAAGAATAGGTAAGATTACGCTTGATTTAAACAACGTTGCCCATAAGATCTTGACGTTCTCTACTTAACCTATATGTCGCAGCGGTAGCAACGTTGCCAAGTTTCCCTCTCCCTGCCTCCGAGCAGACGAAAATTATGTCCGATAGTGTTCTTTAGACGACTATTTCTCAAAAATAAATACCGCTTGCTATATCGAACTTTAATGTCACACGTTACTAATAATATGAGGCATCTTATACTAGTTTTTAAAAAAAATTCTAAGAAAACTGTACTTATTATTCATTAAAATGTCCGTGTCGAGAGAGCTCAACATAGGGATTCCGTGTTAAAAATCGGAATTTTGAAGCTGAATATCTCAAATTTTAGTACCGCAAGGGGCATTGAATAAAACGCCTACGTATAAAACGCGTTTAATTAAACATATACTAAAAGTTTAAGAAAATTTCTAAGAAAACGATTTTGCCGGTGAACGTCCTTAATTAGACCTAGCTTTATACGTGATCAAAAGTCCATACACGAGGTTTACGAAAACAAAGCTTTCTTTATGAGGAAGCAAAATGGTAATCAGTTGAACACATTTAATCTTAAGTTAACGACTTTTTTCTCAGTGTATAAACATATTTATTTTGGGATATTTTAGGAGTGTCCAGAAATGTATATCTTATGGACGTCTTATAAAGTTCATGAACATTTCGACATGAAATAAACGTAAAACAATTGTTCATAGGATATCATATGCTGTCCGGGTTTCTTTATCGATTTTCGATAATGAGTTCGCGACAATAGAGAAATAAAAATTTAATATAAGATAGCCAGACATTTTGCTAGAGCCAACATTTTGGCCGATTTATGACGGCCAACCATCGGGCAAGAAATATATCTTTCAATACTAGATCATTGGCCATTTACTTCTATGATAATACGATATACGGTGTATTATTCCAGATTATATAGCGAACTCTTGTGTAATTGCTCCTGGATCCTGAGCCGAGAACTCCGCGTTGACGGTGGCGACGTACCGTCGTGGCAGAAATAAGAACTCTCTCCAATGTAGAATTCTGTCCTTTTTGTGACATGTTGATGACCTATTTTGTCGTGCATGCTATTTCTTTATTATTCGCTCTGTACTAGTGCTCTAACGTTTAACGTATTCGTGAAAATCGTAAAATTGACCGAAAAGTAAAATTTGCATGCGGAAGGAACGTTTTCACCTCCTTTCGATAGTCGTTAAACGGCTGTTTTCCTGTATGTTTAGGCTTTGTTTTATGGCTGTTTGTTTATTGTCGAGGGAAAAGGATAGTTTTCGGTCAATTTTGGAAATATTTTGAAACGATCTATAGTGATGTTTTATTGAAATGTCTTTTTATTTAAAAATGGCATGCACGACGAAATTGGGTGTTTTCTTCGCATCGATAGTAAGAATTCAATATGGCTGCGGTGACCATCCAGGAGCCTTAAGCATTATACGCATTAAGAAATTTCTAATATTTTACTATGCCTAGCGAATAATTGTACATACAGTAATATGTATAATTATAATAAAAATATAATGATTATAAATACAAACAATAAATATTTTTTTAAATTTATATTTGGCTTCTTTGTACAAATATCAGCTCTATTATTTCTATTAGATTATCCCAGCAAGACATGTGAATGAGTCATTGCTTTTATCTTTGACGTAAAGAAACGGGTTAGAGAGATTAAAAGAGCTGCTCATTTAAAAAAGTAAACCTTCCACCTAGTAGCCATTTTTGTGTCCAGCCAAAGCTATGCAAAGTATCAAGATGTCAAGATGTTCAGAGACTCCTTGATTGACAACAAGTTATTACACAAGATGGTGACTACATATAATCATGTTAAAATTTCATATCTTTATTATTCCTATTAATAATTTTTTTCAAAAATTTATCCATATGTCATGATGAGACAACTTAATAATTTTACCGAAATTTTATGTATGTATGAATGGTACTTTATTCGCCCATAGGCCTTAAAGGGCGTTTTTAAAGGAACGTTTCCCAAACCTTTACAGATCAACATAAATCAGACATCAAAACATTATAACAAAATTAGCTCCGTATTCGGGCCCTGGCCATTTGCGACCTTACAATCTAACATAAACATAAATCAGTAACATAAATCACTTCGGCTCCGTAGCCCCTCACATCCTGGCCATTTAAACTTCGCTCCTTCTCCTCCCGCTCTTTGACCTCTCCCTCTGACGCTTTCTCCCTCCTTCCATATCAATCAGTACCTTGAGCCTCCTAAAACATAGAGCAATGTAAGCCTTGTCGTATTTCTGCTTTCAGCCTCCCTGTCCTCCCCGCGCCTCCTCCTTGTCATCTCTCCGCCTCTCACACTCCTTCAACCCGACCTGACCAGCCCTTTATATTCTACTCCCTCCCTCCCTTCCTCGCCCTCTAACCTTCCTTCCATTTCCTCTCCTCCTCGCTCCAAGCAACCTCCCTACCGTCCACCCACAGTCTCCTGTTCTCCACCCGCGTTCTTTTACCCTTCGCTCTCTCCTCTTTGGCCTTCTCTAACATCTTCCACCTCTTCTTCCTTTCCTCCAGCGACAAGTCTTCATCCACCCCTATACCCCATACCCGCCTAATAATCCCGTAACTCCTCAGTATCTCCTCTCTCTCTCCCTCTCATCTTCTAGCTCCACTATCAGGACTTCTCTCCCCCCCTCCCCGCTTCTTTCCCAGATCCTACCAATCCTCGGTACTTTGCCTATCACCTTTTCTGCCACCCTTTCCATCAAGTCCCGTCTTTCGTCTGCGTCCCTTCCATCCAACCCTCTCCAGATCACGTTCCTCTTTCTTCTTTCTCTCTGCGCATACTCCTCCTCCTGTCTTTTCCCTCTCTCCCTCAGTCTCTTCATCTTCTCGCTCTCTATTTCCTCCCTTCCTTCAGCCCCTTTCTCTGGCTCCTCACTCCTCCGCTTATAATCCCTCTCCTCCAGCGTCCTCGACTCCCCTCCTCCCTTCCTCTCGCTTACTCTTTCATTCTCTCTCTGCTCTTCCTCTTGCCCTATCGGCACACTCCACCCTCGTGTCTCTGCCCTTTTCTTCGCCTCTTCTTCTACCCATCTTCTAATCCTCTCACCTCTGTCCCAGACAAGTTTCCTCTCCTCCTCTCTCCCTTTCTTACACCCGCTCCACGCCTCTTCTTCCTCTGCAGCCGTCTGCGCTCCCCCCTCCCCCTTTTCTTCTGCGTGTATTCCTCCCGGCTCCTTCCGCTGCTCTTCTTCACCGCCCCCCTCTTCCGGACTACTCACCGCTTCCTTACATGCTCCCTCCCCCCCTCTTTCCCTTCCCTCTAGCAGCCTCCTGACCTTTTCTAGTTCGTCCGCTATCCTGCCCCACACCCTTAACATTTCCTGTGACCCTTCCATCCTCCGCTCCCCTCAGCCCCCTCCGTTCAATTTCTCCACCCGTTCTCGCTCCCGGGGGTCCTTACTTTCACCTGCAAACATAACAATCTCAGCCTCTGCCATCCTCCTTATTCTTCTCTCTCATTCTCCTCTAACCCCTACGTGTGCACCCGTCCCGACCTTATCTTCCCCCTTCTTCCCCCTACTTACTTTGCTCACACCTTGTCCCCGTCTGCTCTTTCTGCCCTTACTCTCCTCCACGCCTTCCTACACTTTCCTTATCTCTCTTCTCTTTACCTTGTTCTTTTCTTTCTCACCTCTCCGTCGTATCTACACTTCGTTGTTCTACCATCTGTCTGCTATCGACCGCCGTCCCTTTCCTCGTTCGATCCTTCCTCTCGATCCATCGATTCGCCGATATCTTCCGCTCCCTCTCATTGGCCGTCTTGCCATGCGCTCGCCTTAAGGCTCCCTGCCTAGTCCACACGCTCCGGCGAATCCGGTCCTCCCGCTCCGCAGTGGTGCCAACGTGCTCCTGCACGAAGTCCCCGCTACGCTTTCTCACCGTCAACCAACCTTCCTCTCTTGCACGTCTTCCTTCCCTCGCCTCTTCCTCTAGACCGTGCCCTCCCTCCGCATCCTCTCACTTCGTCCCTCACCGCCGCCTCCCTTCTCCTTTCCCCGTCGTCCTAACCTCAATCACCGTCCTCTTCTTCTTTCCCGATCTTCGTCCGCATTCTCTCGACACCACCCTCGCCTCCAATGCCTCTGCATCCTCTCGTCCTGCTCTACCTCTTCCTTTATTCCAGCACCTCCAAGCCTTCGCCTATCCACTTCTGCTGCCCCATTTCTTCCTCCTCTAATTCTATACCTGCTCACCCGCCGAGAGCTCACCCGCCCGATCTACCGAAATTTTATAATACTAAAAATTATAAAGCGCGCACTATGCGCGCATTACTTCTTTTTTATTTAATATAACATTGTATATGTGTATTAATACATTTATGTATGAAATACTAATTGTAAGATAAAGCAATTATTTTTAACAAAACACATTGTTATTTTTACATTGTTACAAGTTTCATGATTTTAACCTTATTTTAAAAATTGTGTCGTTTTTTGTATCTATTATTATATTTCGGTATGCTATATTTTTTTTATAATTAGTTAAATAAAGTGTCGTGTTACATGTGTCAGTGTATCTGTGCCAGTGTATCTGAGTTAGTGTATTCTTACACACTTCTTCATCTTCTTTCCTGAAGCGCTGCTCAATTATATACTGTCAGAAAACACAGACTTCTACGATTAAAAAGTAACGCTAGAGTAACTCATCAAAGGTATCGCGATAATCTTATCAATTCTGTTGTCTATGTTTATATATCACTGCGAACTCGAGTCGTTCTCGAAACTTCATCGGCACAACCTCTTCAGCGACCGATATTTAGATGAGTGATAATCGCGTGCATCTGAAACTTTGTCACAATTCCGTGAAATCTATTTGTCTATCATTTCCGCTATCTGTTGCCAAGGGCCTGTAGTTTCTGACATATTTTTTGTTCTTCGTGCACGGAATAAAAACCCTCGGAACTTTTGGCCACTTGCCACTTGCCGTTCGCCACTCGTCAGTCTGTCGTTGTCAATCATCCATTGGGCAGTCAATCGATCATTTCGAACGCGAGAAGTAAAGTACGGTGCACGAGAATTAACGATAGCGATTACGATCCCAGACACTCGCGCCTTCAGTTTCCATTCGAATTCTAACCTTGTTTTAAATTGTGTCGTTTTTTATATTATTATTATATTTCGGTAATATTTTTTGATTGTTAAATTAATTGCAAGTGTCGTGTTACATGTATCAGTGTATCTGTGTCAGTATTAGTGTATTCTCACACATTTCCTTATTTTTCTTTCTGAAGCGCCGTGCGCCCACTGTCAGAAAAGTACACAGCTTCTATTACAGGGTGTTTAAAAAAAAACCATTCAATATTTATATGGTAGATAGTACACACCATACTAAGTAAAAAAACCTTAGTAAACATACCTTAACAAACATAGGTTGAAAGCTCAATCGTTTCTAAGATATAAACATTTTTGTATATTACTACCATGACTGACTTACGAGGGTATAAGCCGAACCCGAACTCTTCTATTTGTAATTTCCTGAGATAGTTTAAATTTTGTCATAATATATTGAGACAGGCTGTTTTATTTTATTAATTATTACCAATGTATTATCGTTATCTATATTTACAATTTATTAATTATACATATTACAACCTTTACCCGACACAGCCGGGTCCGTAGCCGTCGGGGCTCTAAGTTTACAAAAGAAATATTTATAGGGCGCCAGCCAATTTTTACAAAATTGGCAAAAGGGTACACAACAAAACTCAGGAGTGGATTGTCGGAGAGAACCTCAGATATGACTAAATTAGATTTTCGCTTATTATTAATTCACATATTTAACATCGTATGGTTAAATTATATAATTATGACTCAGGCAAGAGAATACAAATTTATTTATGTTACTCACAGTTGCTGACGCGAACTTCTCGACAAATTCTTATATACAATAAGTAATATATTTTAGTGACAAAGTACGACGTTTAGCATCGCACAATTCAATCAGGAACAGCGGTCCGACTACTCGGGGGAACGACTCCCGGAATTACGTATGGTGACGCTAGCACGGCTTTCCGGAGAGAGTGTTCTCCGGCAATCCGGTGCTCTGGCGAAGGCCCAGCTTAGGCCGCTTTGATAGCCGGCGCGTGCGCGTCTCGTTAGTTTCGCCGGTGGGCCTAATGATTTTCGGGCAGCCCCGTCAATTTCCCGGCTTTCTCCGGCGACAGCTGGTTTGGCGTCCCTGTCCACCTTATAGGCCGAGTCTAAGTGTGGCCGATATTGCCGTCCTCTCCTCGCCCTTACAATTGCTGGCACGGGTCGCTCGTTCCCACCGATAGTTCCTTTATACCGTATCTCGATTTTTGAAATAATACGTTTCCTGTTCGCCTGAGTCACTCTAAGCATCAACATAACATATTTATACAGAATAACAATATCATATGTACGCCAAAAGAACTCCCGACGAGTCGGATCGCGTCGATGTTGAGGGAATACAATTATACTGTTACATTTTCCCTTCTTAAACTTCAACGTCGTAAGCGAGTAATTTTCCGGAACCTTTCGAGGGAAAAAAACTAATTTAGAGTCACCTTAATTGCTCTAATTTCACCCGATTGAGTCTACATCGATATCAAACATACGGGAGAGAGCGTCAGGTGTTTCATTAGTTGTGCCACGTTTATGCTCTACTGTCATGTTATGTTTGGAGCAAATAGATTGCCCAACGGGCAAGTCGTCCTAACGAGTTTTTTAGTCCATAAAGCCACTGTAAAGCTTGATGGTCTGTAACAACGTTAAACGCCATGCCTTCAAGGTAACACCGGAGCTTCCCGACGGCCTATACGACAGCTAGGCACTCCTTTTCTGTCGTCGTGTAATGAAACTCCGCGCCCCTCAATGGTCGACTCAGTACGTCAATTAATAGTTCTCTGTCAGAATCGGGATCTTTCTGTACTAATATCGCTCCCAATCCGAAGTCACTAGCATCAGTGTATAAAACAAATGGTTGACCTGGTATAGGAACGTGCAATTTAGGGGCAACAGCTAACGAACGTTTTACTTCATCGAAAGCATTTTGTTCGATTTTAGTCCAGCGCCAAGGAACTTTAGGGCTCGTTAATTTATTTAATTAATGGTCCTTGTATTCGAGCGATATTCTTTAAGTGCCTGTAGTACCAGTTGACTAAGCTGTTAAATTGACGCAGTTGTATACGGTCTTTTGGTACTGGATAGTCAAGGATTGGCTGTAATTTTTCAGGATTAGGTCGCATTCCAAACTCGTCAATAATATAACCCAAAAATTTAACCTCTGCAAGCAAAACTACTCTTCTCGCGGTTGATAATTAATTTAGCTTCTCTTAAGACTTCAAATAGTATTGAAAGTATGGAAAGATGTTCGTCTTTATTTACCACGATCCAATCGTCGAGATACGCAAACACCTGCTCGATCCATCTATTCGGTAATTTACGTTCTATTATGATTTCTCTAATACGTCTCTTTAGCAGATCCATTAAGCGTTGGAACGTCGAAGGGGCGCCCGTTAGACCATAAGGCATTCTAAGCCATTCCAAAAGGCCCTTGTCTTCCACGACAAACGCTGTATACTTTCGACTCTCTTCATCCATGGGGATCTGATGAAATGCTTCGCTCATGTCCAAGGTCAAAATTATTCTGGCGCGATGCAGTTGAGATAGGATCGATCCCATTTGTGGAAGAGAATAGGCAGGTTTTTCGTCTTTCGATTTACTGCTCGATAATCAATACAAAATCTTAGCCCGCCATTAGCCTTTGATACTACAACCGGCGAGCTCGCCCAACTGCTATTACTCCAAGTCACAAAACCCTTGCTTAATAAATCTATTTCTTCATTTATGAAAGTACGTACTGCTTCACTACGTCGGTAAGGCCTTTGTCGATGGGACACGGGGTCATCCAGTTCAATTACATGTTTAATTAAATCTGTTACGCCCGAAGACTTGATATCAAATTTGGCAAATTCGTCATCTAGGAAAGATTTCAATTTCTGTGCTTGATCGACTGAGAGGGTATTTAACGCTATTGGAGAAACGAGCGATGTGATAGGGGGTAAGAGTATTCGCTATCCGAAAGTGTCCATGTTCTTTTGTTCGGATCTAACATGACTTTAAAAGCTAACCAAAAATCCATGCCCAAAATCACATCGCTTGATAATGCCGGGAGGATACTGAACCATTGTGGCCCATAAACATCGCCTATGTCTATTACAAAACACGCCCCTCCTTCAGTTTCGACGAGTGAGCTATCTCCTAGGCAAACATTTACGGTCGACGTTGAATCTGGTGCAAGATTGTTGACCCTGAGGGATTTAACGCGTTCGTATGCACTTTTACTGGTAAAAATGACCTCTCACTGCCACCATCTATAATTCTCTTTATAGTTTCGCCAAATATAGACATTTCTATTAGGATTTTAACGACCTCAACCGGCTTTCTCGTGCCATTGCTTTTGCAAAAAATTCGTCACTGGGTTAATCGATGGACTAGATGGGGTAACAAACCTTTCGGTCTCCAGTCTTTTAGTAGTTCGATCTCGGTGATTTTCTTGGAATTTTCTTTAAGATTATTGTTCAAATTTCTACACGAAAACATTGACAATTTTGTTTTTCCAAGGTTCTCGTTGAAAGGGATTGACTTTATTTCGGTTTCGTCTACTACTAACTCTATTTCCTCCTCCGTATCATCGTCAACATCTATTAGGAGTATATCGCAGTCGTTGGTCGATAGATTGTATTTGACACAACATAAGGAGTTGGTTGTTATATTATTTAATGTTTTGTCTAGAACTTTTGTTTGATTTATTTTTAGCTCAGTCTCAGTCTTCCCTTTGTTCGTCGGTGCATCGAGACCTTTTCTTTTTTCATCCGTGCCCCTTGGCGCAGTAACCGGAGGTGCGATTACTGGGGGCTTTCCGCGTTTTCCGACAGTGTTGGACACTCGGGATTCACGTGTCCTTTCTCGCAGCAAATGTGACAAACATCCTGCCGTTTGGCAGTGCAATAGCGCGATGCGTGCCCCGCAGTTATAGCAAATAACTTTACTTAAATTGCGGGGGGAATTCGCTTGTGTTTTCTTGACGTTGTCTTGTTGCACCGACGAAGAGTTTCCGGCCTTGTTAGTCTTCTCGTATTGTGTTAGGTTCTGTTCCAGTCTCTGTCGTGTTAGCAATTTTGAATTAATTTTCGTTTGTGGTTTAGTTTTGTTAGTCCGTAAATCTTTTTGCTGGAGAGCATATAGGTCAGGTGTCTGTCCGTCATTGTCATCATCGTGTGATAGCTTTGATTCATCTTGCAACATTGCCGGTGAAATACCATTACGTTCATCGTTTTTTTATTTATTCGGTTAGGCGGAGCGCGTGCCCCGAGGGCTTCGTGCCCCGGCGGTCACGGTGCTTTAGAGCCAAGCGTGTCAGAGTGGCGTGAGGCCTCGCGGCCGATCGCCGTTAATACTTCCGCGTGATCCGATTCGAGGACTGCCAGGCGGGGAGTTTGACTGGGGCGGTACATCTGTCAAAGAATAACGCAGGTGTTCTAAGGCCAGCTCAGCGAGGATAGAAACCTCGCGTAGAGCAAAAGGGCATAAGCTGGCTTGATCTCGATGTTCAGTACGCATAAAGACTGCGAAAACACGGCCTATTGATCCTTTTGGCTTGAAGAGTTTTCAGCAAGAGGTGTCAGAAATGTTACCACAGGGATAACTGGCTTGTGGCGGTTAAGCATTCATATGATGAAGGCATGCCTTATTGGTATGTCCGGATTCCCGTTCCCTTTATTTCTTCCAAAATTCTCAGGTCTGACGACAGACGGTCTTTCCTGATTTCTTTCGTACGCTACAAAGGTCCCCTTTCAACTATTTAATTGACGTGAGGATATTGGTTGATTGGCTTAAGGAGGTTCAATCGTTACTTGTGAGTCAAAAATGAGATTGAAATAAATGTCATTACAGCGATCCTAAATTATATGCAATATTAGTATAATGAATTGTGGATGCTACTTACGTGCTATATTCTTCGTCAATTATTAGTGTATAGAATATTAACAAACATATACTGGGGTATGAGAGCGTCAACGACTCGGGAATCGCTTATTTGGCCAACATTATAGGTTAGAACTTGTCACTTTGTGACAATAAGCTTTCTATACTCGAAAGTTAACTTAGAGCCTTCATTTTTTAATATGATTTACATAAACACTTTACACAAATAATCGCAAAACTTGAGCAATATTGACCATATAGTTTTTTTGTAATATTATTTAGAAGTTGACCACTTTTAGCCTATACCCTTATGGAGAAAGTCTCCCCGAGGTAGATTATCACTGGTTTAGTACACAATTAGTTAACTTTTAGGACTTTGAAAACTAGCATTTGATAAATGAAACATCAAGGATTGTGTAAAGACTTTAAAAATCGGATTTTACCATGTGGATTGAAGGCTTTATCGTCACAAAGTTCAGGTTCCAACGTAGAATGTTGGATAACAAGCGATTCCCGAGTCGTTGACGCTCTCATACCCCGAAATATATTTATTAATATTCTATACATTAATAACTGACGAAGAATATAGCACGTAAGTAGCATCCACAATTCATTATACTAATATTGCATATAATTTAGGATCGCTGTAATAACATTTATTTCAATCTCATTTTTGACTCACAAGTAACGATTGAACCTCCTTAACTTATTGTCTCTTCATCTTCATTTAAATTTTCGCCACCCGGGGGATAGACAGACGACCCCCCCAAATGGCGTTATTTTACCGGTTGCGTCTTCCCTCTCAGACCGTGGTTTAGATCGCGACGGATTATTAATTTTGTTCCATAAAAGTCTTGATTAAACTTATCATGTGAGTATTACTTTGTATTATATTGTTCAAACGAGTATTATTTATAACTAACTTATTCACTTGTTCCCCGATTGTCTCGACCGCTGTCAATCTAGCATTAACACTTTGTATTTCATTACGTAAAGTACCTATCGCCTTTTTTTCTATAGGCGTAAATCTTCCTACATCATTTAATACCGGAGTATTTCTTCCGCGACCCCGTCCCAATAATACCGGTGTTCCGCCCCCCCCCCCCCGCACCATAGGAGGTGGCACCACATTATTTTGTACGGACTGCATAGAGGTACCCGCGTCATCTGGAACTGACTTCGACGAATTTATTGCCGCCTGATCGTCCCCTGAATCAGCAGTTCCCTCGATCAATTCGTTATCCAACAAGTTCCCCCCTTCCTAGGCCAAGAAGACCGTCTCATCAAGTCGTAGGGAAGAACTGCGAGTCTCTACTTTTTTACTTCTAGTATTCCTCGGCATAGTTTTCTTAGGCGGCGAAAAGAATAAAGAAGTCATACTAATGTGACCTTATGTAATATTGAAGCTCTTTTCCGGAGAAGCTTTATGTAACTCTATGTAATCGACGGATAATTCGATAATCCGATTATAATTTACGAATAAATGCTCAAAGGTAGATTATAAGAACACGTAGTTCAACCGAAAGAATCTTTTCTCGCCCGATTCTCGGTGTAAGTATGTTCGGTCACTTTATTTCACTAATTTTCATTCAATATATTTAATGTGCATACATTTATAAGTCGGGGTAATATAGATTATACTGAACAATGTAAAAATACAAGAAATTCAAAATATAAGAAACATATCATTGGAGTATGGAAGTAAAAAATTCCAAGTACAGGAAACATTAAAACATTATTGAAATTAAACATAATATTGACATTAGATAAAGGAAGTGTGTATAAACACGCAACGGGTTCAGGCACATCCAAACGTTTGAAATTCGGTAATATTTTTAAGGGGATCCTGCAGCCGTATGATTTACCGACAATATTGTTCGTAGATGGATCTTTTAATTGGCTTTATAGAATTGCAAAAATCTTTTATAGAATTAAAGTCCGCACAAAAATCTAGGGAGGCAAACGCGATTTTATATGAAAAACACAAAAAAATTAAAAATATTACTTATTTGGGCACATACAGCTGTCACCTGACGACAATATTTGCTTAAAATAAAAATTTTGCAGTTTATACATACATAATGTTTATCATCCTCCCTTGGGAAAACATGTAGGAATAATATCGTGTAAGTAGAAGTAAGATTCAATGCGTGCAAAAAAAAATCCATCTACGAATTATTTTAGTAATGCAAATACGGATGCAGAATGACAAGAAGAGCAGCAACAGTAGTTGCCGGATCTTGCGAGAGATGGCGAGCAATCGAAACAAGGACAGATGTCATTTCGTTAGACAAAGACAGATATAGGGAAAACAAAATTAGAAAGGTTGACATTGTCGACATCGAGAAAGTTTGCCTGTCACTGCAGGATCCCCTTAACTTGATTATTTTCTCCACTGGATTTACTTTAACTTTATTTAAGAGAATCTTTACTTTATTAATACCAAGTCTCCAACGGGCCCTACGTTGGGCGCCAAATGAGACAGGCTGTTTTATTTTATTAATTATTACCAATGTATTATAGTTAATTATATTTATAATTTATTAATTATACATATTACAACCTTCACCCGACGCAGCCGGGTCCGTAGCCGTCGGGGCTCTAAGTTTACAAAAGAAGTATTTACAGGGCGCCAGCCAATTTTTACAAAATTGGCAAAAGAGTACACAACAAAACTCAGGGGTGAATGGTCGGAGGGACTCTCAGATATGACTGAATTAGATTTTCGCTTAATTCACATATTAATTCACATATTTAACATTATATGGTTAAATTATATAATTATGACTCAGGCAAGAGAATACAGATTTATTTATGTTACTCACAGTTGCTGACGGAAACTTCTCAACAAATTCTTATATACAATAATTAATATATTTCAGTGACGAAGTACGACGTTTAGCATCGCACAATTCAATCAGGAACAGCGGTCCGACTACTCGAGAGAACGACTCCCTGTTGTATATAACAATCACACAGGAGTATGGCGCTGGGGTCGCGATCTAGTTTCTAGTTACCGACCGGATTCGGCTATATTGTCACTAGATTATTATTTTTCTATGGCCGGGATTTTTGCATTCTCAGAGTCGAGTTTCCTTTCTATACTTAAGTTAAATTCTGTTCCCTCTCTGCCGGCTAATGTACAAGTCGTTACGTTACCATAATAAAAACTAAAGTGTGATATCTAAAGTGTGATATCTAAAGTGTGATATCTAAAGTACGCACGAGTACGCATAGACTTTGTCAACCTGTCCCGTTTCAGCACAACTGCGTCAAGAAAAGGATACGGAAAGGCTCAGTTTCAACAGGTTATGGGCCTAGATTTTGTGCGTGCATAGTGTTTTCGACGCGGCAAAAAATGGCGGACATAACGAAGGCAACCATAGCGAAGTTAAACGGACAAAATTACTTTGTGCGGAAATACAGAATGGAGATGTTACTCATAAAAGAAAAATTGTGGAGCGTTGTGAGTAAGGGCAAACCAGGCAGACGCAGATGGCAGAAATGCGGAACAGATTGCTGCATGGCAACAGCGAAACGATCAAGCGCGCGGATGGATTGAACTTTTGGTCGACGACAGTCAATTATGCCACGTAAGGAACTCGACGACAGCAAAGGAAGCATAGAACGCACTCAAGGCGTATCATGAAAAGGACACGCTGAGCCATAAAGTGACTCTGATTCGGCGTATTTGCTGTAGTAAAATGGAGGAAAGTGGCAACATGGACGATCATTTAACCAATCTGACGGACTTGTTTCAGAAATTAACAGATCTCGGTGAAGAATTTTCGGACAGTTGCATCGTCGAAATAATATTAAGCAGCTTGCCAAGAAGCTACGACACGCTAGTCACAGCACTCGAACCGAGGTCGGAGGCAGACCTGACTTTGAGCCTGGTGCAATCAAAGTTGCTCGCGGAATACAATCGCCGAAAGGAAGCGCATGGCGGCGATGGCGGCGAAGCGGTATTAAAGACAACGGATAGAAGCACAACATGTTTTTTCTGCAAGAAAAGTGGACACATGAAGCACGACTGCAAGCGATACAAAACCTGGAAAGAAAAACAGAATAAGGAAACGAAGACAAAAGAAAAGCAGGATAAAGAAAATAAGGCGCTGAAACCGGAGAAGCTTAATAAAGTAGAACAAAATCAGGAATTTTTGTTCATGGTTAAGGCTGGCAGTTATGCAGGTTGGGTTATTGATTCGGGGGCCACGTGCCATATAGCAAGCGATGAACGGTACTTTGTGTCGCTTGATAAGACAGTACGCAATAATCTCAACGTCGCGAACGGTGAAGAAGTGAGCGTAAAAGGAAAAGGGACATGCATGATTCGATTTGTGAATGCAGACGGTGTTGAATCGCGGGCTACAGTCTCAGAAGTGATGTACGCTCCGGATATTGACGGAAACTTACTGTCGGTAGAGAAACTTTTAGACAACGGTTATATAGTGAATTTTGTGCCGGGCGCGTGTGAAATCTCATATAAAAAAAAAAAAAGATCGGGATTGCGGACGAACATTCAAATTTATTCCGATTACGTAAACCAATAAGGGCATGTGTGGTCAGTGAACACAAATCAAAGTGCATCCACTATTGACATCGAGTTTTTGGCCACCGTGATCCAGAAGCGGTGAAGTTAATGTGTTCGAAAGAACTGACCGATGACATGGCAATTGAAGACTGTGACATTAAGACATTTTGTGAAGTGTGTGCTCAAGGAAAACTGACGCGCATGAAATTCCCGAAACAATCATCAAGCAAATCGACAGCACCGCTCGATCTCATGGCTAGCGAGCAGAAGGCCGAATGGATCAAGGCCATGGATAGCGAGATGGACTCGCTGATGAAGAATGAGACCTGGAAGCTATGTGAGCTGCTAAGCGATCGAAAGCCAGTAGGATGCAAGTGGATTTTTAAGCTAAAGACGAATGCGGATTTGAGCATCAAATGTTTTAAAGTGCGATTAGTCGCCCAAGGATTTTTGCAAAAATATGGGACAGACTACGATCAAGTGTTTGCTCCCGTGGTGAAGCAAACAACATTCCGAATTCTCCTGATTATAGCGGCGGAACAGGGCATGCTGGTGTTTCACTGGGATGCAAAAACGGCTTTTCTAAATGGAAGACTGAAAGAAAAGATCTATATGAAACAGCCGCCAGGATATGAGCGGGAAGGTGAATTGAATCTTGTCTGCTTACTCAAGAGAACCATATACGAATTCAAACAGGCAGCTAGATCATGGAATGAGGCGATTCATCACGCAGTAGAGAAGATCGGGTTCATCCAGGGTAATGCGGATCCGTGCATGTATTCAGCGAAGCTGAGCAACGAGTGGTGCTTTATACTCATTTATGTGGATGATTTGGTCATTGCGAGTAAGAAGCTTCAAGTGATCGAATTAGTGAAGAAAGCGCTCTCTTCGGAATTCGAGATGCAGATCGCGATGCCTTGGCGAGATCCGGTACTATTTGAGATTGGAAATCGATAAGAATCTGGAAGGATATTATTAAATCTGTCAGACAAACTACATCCATCAAGTGGCATCATTGTTTGCGTTGAATAAAGCCAAGGCATCAAACGTGCCAATCGACCCTAACTACGACAAATCAAAGGACGAAACAGAGGTTTTGCTCAACAACGCAAACTATCAACGTCTGATCGGGTGTCTGCTCTACATTTCGGTGTGCACTCGACATATCAGCGAGCGTGTCAATCCTGGCATAAAAGGTCATTAGACCAACGCAACGTGACTGGAACGAATTGAAGCGAGTTGTCAAATACCTGGTTGGCAGTTCTAAATTGAAGCTGACATTGGGCAACGCAGCAAACAAGGAGTTTGCTTTTGGCTACGCAGATGCAAATTGGGCTGAAAGCAAGGTAGATCGGAAATCAAACAGTGGCTACATATTTTTGGTCAATGGTGGAGTCGTGAGCTGGGCACGTCGAAAGCAGACGTGCGTAGCTTTATCAACAACCGATTCGGAATTTGTTGCTCTGTCCAGTGCTTGTCAAAAAGCTTTATGGCTACATCGAATCTTAGATGACATGAAGCATACAGTTGGCGGAGCAATCACTATATACGAGGACAACCAGAGCTACCTCAAACTCATTGAGGAAGAGAAGCTGTCAAACCGCACTAAACATATCGATACTACTAGGTATCATTTTGTGAAGGACTTCGTCAACAAAGGGGACGTGCAATGCAAGTACTGTCCAACATAGGCTATGTTGGCGGATCTACTTACAAAGTCACTACCAGCACATCGGTTCAAGATATTGCGAGAAGGTTGCGGTCTTGTGTGATTGAGGAGGAGTGTTGTATATAACAATCACACAGGAGCATGGCGCTGGGGTAGCGATCTAGTTTCTAGTTACCGACCGGATTCGGCTATATTGTCACTAGATTATTATTTTTCTATGGCCGGGATTTTTGCATTCTCAGAGTCGAGTTTCCTTTCTATACTTAAGTTAAGTTCTGTTCCCTCTCTGCCGGCTAATGTACAAGTCGTTACGTTACTATAATAAAAACTAAAGTGTGTGATATCTAAAGTACGCACGAGTACGCATAGACTTTGTCAATCTGTCCTGTTTCAGCACAACTGCGTCAAGAGAAGGATACGGGAAGGTTCTATCTATCTATCTATATATATAAAGGAAGATGTCCTGACTGACTGACTGACTGACTGACTGACTGACTGACTGATTCATCAACGCCCAGGCTAAACTCCTATACCGAATTTTTACCAAAAGTATATGAAATAGGGGTAGAATTTTCCGGGGAGTGCCACTATGTGTACAGTTTTTTGTTACCAATTTTCTGGAAACCGGTTTTTCTAATTTTTCTAATTTTTCAGTTTCAACACTCCCGGAATTACATATAGCACGGCTTTCCGGAGAGAGTGCTCTCCGGCAATTCAGTGCTCCGGCGAAGGCCCAGCTTAGGCCGCTTTGATAGCCGGCGCGTGCGCGTCTTGTTAGTTTTGCCGGTGGGCCTAATGATTTTCGGGCAGCCCCGTCAATTTCCCGGCTTTCTCCGGCGACAGCTGGTTTGGCGTCCCTGTCCGCCTTATGGGCCGAGTCTAAGTGTGGCCGATATCGCCGTCCTCTCCTCGCCCTTACAATTGCTGGCACGGGTTGCTCGTTCTCACCGATAGTTCCTTTATATCGTATCTCGTCTTTAAGATTTTCGAAATAATACGTTTCCTGTTTGCCTGAGTCACTCTGAGCATCAACATAACATATCTATACAAAATAACAACATCATATATACGCCAAAAGAACTCCCGACGAGTCGGATCGCGTCGATGTTGAGGGAATACAATTATACTGTTACAATGTTTTTAATATAAAATATGCAATATCTTGTAGGGCATTCACTTTTCGATGATTTTATCTTCATACTTTTATATGTAGAATAATAAAAGAAATCGTTGAAATTGTTGTAAAAAAAACAATAAAAAAAAGATTTTAAAAAATTTTATTGCATTTTGTAGGTTCATTGAATTTTGCAAAATTGCAAATGTAAAAATTAATATTTATTATTCATTTTCTTTTATTATTTTATGTACGTATAAAAATCTCCAGGTAAAGATGTAACGATGCGCCCTGAAACGCATCGTTCCCGAGCATCGGCCGGATGCCGCCCGACCGAATGTTCATCGGGCGAGACAAGGCACGGTGTGCTCTTTTTTAATTACTCTCGCGTATTCTCGAATCCCTCGATTAGCCGCATTCCGATGAAGACGTCCCTGTATGTTTGCTTCGGCGAGGTGCCAATAATTGTACAAAATAAAAGAAAGGGATTAGTAATTGAAAACGCAAATATCATTAGGCTCCTGGAGATTTCTAGGTTGCTCCATTGAATCGTCCTCGAGCGCGAATCCGCGCCTTGTGACGGCGGTGGGGACGCTGCCACGATGCAGCGGAACTGCAACGTCAAAAAACAAATAAAAGGTTTCTTTTTCCGGGAAATTTTCTGAAACTTACTTAAATATATATGTCCTTATATATAATCTTATATGATCACATATGATCATATAAACTCTTATCAGGCTAAAATTCATATATGAGCATATAAGATCGCTTCTTATATGAGCATATAGAACATTATAAGAAATATTTTTTATATGTCCTTATATAATCTTATATAATCATATATGACCATATAAATTCTTATCAGGCCAAAATTCATATATGAGCATATAAGATCGCTTCTTATATGAGCATATAAGACATTATAAGAAATTTTTTTCCTAGGAGGTTTTATGGAATATATAATCATATATTTTTATATATAGCCATATAATATTGTTCAAGATTACATTTCCATTTCTTATATGAGGATCATATATAATTATATATCTACTGATATAAACAAATAAGATGTATTTTTTCCCGAGTATATAATCATACTAGCTTGACACTCGTGCTTCGCTATGGTAACACACATTTCATCCCTTTTCACACCGTCGAATTTCTAAAAATCCTTTTTTAGTGAGTACTTACGTCATGAAAGGAATAATATATACTCCCCGAATTTCATGTTTTTTATAGGTTTAAAGGTTTGGGCTGGACGTTGATAAACATTTGATTATATCCATATTATATATGTATATATATATTATATATATAATAAAATTTTATACTGTATTTTATACTGTATACAGTATAAAATATCAAAAAAATAATTTGTTATTAATTAATACGTATTTTTCCTAATATATCTTGTTTATCTTCGTTAATACTGAGAATATGACATTCATAATGTGATAATCATAAAATTCAAAAAATTTCAAGCAGATTTTAAAAAAAATCGTTTGAATACGTGCTTTTGTTGCAGAGAAAAGTAATTGTTAATTAAGCGAGCTTGGCGGACGCAGCGGCGGCTCGCGCGCCTGCGAGCCGCCGCAGTCGAGCCGCCGCTCGCCGCTGCGTCCGCTCCAGCGCTCTCGCTTTAAAACCGCTGTATTCGACATTTTTTTCGCCGAACCTGGCAGTCGAATTGCAGCAAAAAAAATTCCACCGTTAAAGCACTCACTCCGGTTTTCCTCTCTTCAAGTTGTAACGATGCGCCCCTCACACCAAGGCATCGTTCCCGGCTACCATCCGCCGGATGCCGCCCGACCGACCTTCCGTCGGGCGAGGACAAGGGCGCGGTGCGCCCACCTTTTAAACGTTTGAAACGCACCGTGTGCGCGGGAAACCGCCGCACCGGTGCCTTCCCGCGCGACACCGACGAGCGCCGACGGGGGGAGCACGGATCGCGCCGCTCCCGCCGCCGCGCGGCGCGCCTGACGATCGGCCTCCCCTCCTGCCGAACACGCCGCACCGAGCGGCATATATAAACCGGCGCGCTCGACGAGACGGGACCTTTTCGCCGACACCGTTCCGACCGAAAAACCTCTCCTAAGCTCCTAGGGCGACACGCAAACCGAGGTCCAGAGTGTGGGCCTCGAATGAGAGTTCTCAAGTGTCCCCGACGCCATCCTCCGTTCCGACGATTACGGCCAGGCGCGGTCGAGCGTGCTCGGCCCCGCAGCGAGGGTTCTCACGCCCGTATCGCCGGAACACCGCCATCCGAAACGTTCGCGCGTCCCGCCGATACGAAGTGCATGTGCACTCGCGTCCACTGCATATAGCGCGCTCCGTACTCCCGCATCTATACCGTTGTGTTATCCCGCGATTCACGTCCCTGTCCCGCGTTCCGCGACCATCGTATTGTACCGCGATCCGCGTTGCATTATACCGCGAATCACGTCTCCGTCCCGCGATCCGTTCTTACCGTTGTATTATACCGCGAGTCTTGTCCCTGTCCCGCGTTCCGCTACCGATGTAATATACCGCGACCTGCGAATTGACCGAGCCCCGCGAGGGATAAGATATCCGCCCGCTAGCCAGCCGAGTGCAGATACACCGCTGACCGCCGTCACCTCCCGCGCCCCGCCGCAGCCGGACGGCCGTTGCGACCCACCGCGCTTGCGCGTAACGCCGAGTTCCGCCGGTCTGGCGACCGTTGTAATATACCGAGTCTGTATGTACCACCGCATTTAGAGTAAACGTAATAAACGATATCTGTACACTGCACATTGATTATTGTCTCTGGGCCTGTCATCGAACCCCTGATCCAGAAATCCCGTCCGCGTTCGATAAAGTCAGGCCGTTACAAAGTTTTGTCGTTTGACCAACACAAAAGGAGTTATTTAAAGAAAACTACACAGAAACGCGTTTTTTTTATATATTTTGCAATAAAAAAAGGCGAAGCGGGCCGAGTTGATTCTAGAGACTTTACACACTTGTTACGGGATATCATAAGAATCGATTTAAAAAAGTTCCAGCTTTGCACCGTAAACTTTAATATTCTCATTTTTTTTAGCCCTGACTCCCGGACTAAAGATGATAAGTTGTATGTCAGGAAATCCTGATAAGAAACGATAGATGTATCGGTTCGGTTAAGTTGTATAAATATCGACGAGATGTCTATCGTTTTAACCTTATAAAAACATATACAAAGTAGAAGGTTTTCAAACAATTCAATTTATATCATTGATATACGATAGAAAACGAACCGATTTGCTGCCATAAAGAAGATGATAAATTGTATGTCGCAAAATCCTGATAAGAAACGATAGATGTATCGGTTCGGTTAAGTCATATAAATATCGATAAGATGTCTATCATTTTATCCCGTTGTGGTCACATGGGGTCCAGTGGACCCCAGGCTAACTTTGCGTTTACGTATCTTCGAAGAGACGGTTTTTTCACTTTATTTTACACGTTCAAAGCTGACCTATTTGATTTTACGAGTTTCGTGAAAATTGATAACTTCAAACTGTACAATAAATATACTTTTTTCAAAGTACGTTATAATACTATTTTTTTCTTAAAAGTATACTATTTTGAGAGTAAAACACAGGAAGGTTTTTTGCTCTATCTTAAAAATTGAAATTTTGATGATTATTTTTGTAAAAAAAGTCAAATTTCTCGAAAAAAAATTTCTCGCGTTTTTTCAACATAAAAAATTTAAAAAAGGAGAAATAAGTTATTGGATTATAAAGAGGAAGTCTTAAACTAAATTCCAGTTCAAGGTTTGAGTCGATACATCAGAAAGAACGCAAATGGCAACTGTTTTTCTGCGTGGGGTCCATTGGACCCCATGTGACCACTACATTATTTTTAGAAGGTGTGACCACAACGGGTTATTCTTATATATCCGTATTAATGCATACGGTAAAATTATTACCATAAATAACGATACATATTATATCGTGTATATACGATTGATTCAGACGGGCAATAATTGTACATATAGAAAACGATTCATAACTATAAAATTTGTATAGTTATTTTTTTATTCAAACCTAAAACGATAGAAATCGATTCGATTTGATTAATGTTTTATCTGTCTTCTAAATATGCAACGATAGAACCGATAAGATACTATTAAAAACGATACAGATATAGCCGTTTTTAATCGTTTTCTATCGGAGATGGTTACCAGGGTTTGCTTTGGATACTGACGTATCTTCATTGATGCTATTGTTCATTCGAGTCACCTGACCTTTTATGGTCGCTCGACTTTGCTTCAATCTTCTTACGTCTGCCATTTCGTTCTCTTGACACGATCAGGGACGTGTTGATGACTCTCGATGTGTAATCGATGTGCGTATTCGAACCTTGCGATGTATGCGTTTGTGAACACTCACGACGGACGCGTCTACGTACTCGCGACGTGACTTCTCGGCGTGAGTTTCGATATGTCTCTGAGCACTCGCGAAGTGTTCCCACGACACTCGCGACGTGACTTCTCGGCGTGAGTTTCGATATGTCTCTGAGCACTCGCGAAGTGTTCCCACGACACTCGCGACGTGCAACTCTCGGCGTGAGCGAGATACGAAATGTGTCTGAGCACCCACGAATTGCTTCCACGACACTCGCGACGTGCAACTCTCGGCGTGAGCGAGATACGAAATGTTGATACGAGATATGTCCCGATCACTCGCGACGCGTGTCCACTTGCGACGCGTAAATTTCGGCGTGTGCGAGATGCGAAACTGTAATACGAAGTATGTCTTAATCACTCGCGACGCGTGTCCACTCGCGACATGATAATCTCGGTGTGTGCGAGATGCGATTGCGATACGGAATGTGTCCCCGAACACTCGCGACGTGTGCCCACTCGCGACGTGTATGTGATCACTCGCGACGTGTGTCCACTCGCGACGTGTATGCGCGCTTGCAACGTGTGCCCACGTGCTCGCGGCGTTAACCTTTTGTGTTTTGCGAAATAGTCCTCGAGCACCCGCGACGCGCACGTCGACGAACACTTGCGACTTGGTATCTCGACGTGTGCGAGATACAATTGCGATGTGATTTCTTGACGCGAATACTCTGATCCGCTGCGCACGTTCCGTTGCAACGTCTGTGGACGCCCGTAGAACGACAATGCTACAATGCGAACGCCTCGACCAGATCTCGACGTGGCGAGCTAATCCCGATGCGAGCGACACGATCGACTTTCGATTTGACTCTCGATTTGCGCGAGCCAATCACATTGATGCGAGCGTCTCGATGTGGACCTTGACGTACTATGACGATGCGAGCGCCCCGATGCGGACCTCGACGTACTATGACGATGCAAACGCCTCGACCGGATCTCGACGTGGCGAGCTAATCCCGATGCCAGCGACACGATTGATTCTCGATTTGACTCTCAATTTGTGCGAGCCAATCCCAATGATGCGAGCGTCTCGATGTGGACCTCGCCGTGTGATAACGATACGAACGTCTCGATGCGGACCTTGACGTATTATGACGATGCGAACGCCTGACGTGCGTTACGCTTCAATCTCGCTTGTATGCGACGAGCGACAACGTATTTTTCGATGAAGAATCCTTTTACCGAAGATACTTCCACTCCCGCTTCGCGAGAACAATGACACGCTATTTGCACGCCCGCTTGCTTACTGACGATCACTCGATGGGCGATGACTGCCGCCGCAATCTTGCACTACACTCGTCACTTTGTCTAGTAAACCGAGTGTTCACTTGCGTGGCTGCTCGATGTCCTTTTCGGTAGCCATCTTGTCCTGCTGCGCTACGACGTGTTCGTTCCGCCGTTCACTTTCCTCGAGATTACAGGACACTTTTGCGATTTTCGTGGCTATTCTTTGTGACAACCCATTTCTCATGGGATTGTGCCTCGTTGGTTGGGCGCCAAAATTATGTTGAGGATAAAGTACACATGATTTTCAGAACTTTTTACAGAGCTTTATTCCGTTACTTCTCCTTTATTGCCATATTGCTTTACTACTCTACACTAACTTCGCTCTGGCGGTAACAATTGTCAACAGTTAACTTATTTAAATAGAAATAATTTCTTTTAAGTTCCATCATAAATTAAGAAGATAATGTGTTTGAGATCGCGATTATATCGTAGCTTGCATCGATCTCGTTGCACGAAAAGACACAATGCGTGTGCCTTCGTTATTCAATCGAATTATAATTTTTTTGCGAATTACATTATAACATGGGCTTTTCCAAGAACATTATTTAATCTATAATATATTTAAGATGTTTCTCAAACTCCGTTTTTATGTTCTTGTGCAATAGAAAAACCCACGTTGTAAACATTCTTCGGCGTGACAAACAACAACAATTGTTAACGGCCGGCGACAATCTTTCGTCTCGAGTCGGCGCATTGCAGTGACGTAGGCAGCCGATAGCCAATCGCTCGTCACAATCCGCGCCTCACACATGTCAGGTGTGAATCAATGCGTGTCGGGCCCCTTGGCCGCCAATCGCACGTGACGACCTGAGGTCACCTCCGACGCTTTAAATTAATTGGTGACAGCCGAGAGAAAGCTCCTTTATAAAAGAGGTTGCTTCGATGGAGAAGATCTCTCGCTCGCAGTTCACCTGCAAGTATAAATAAAACCGCTTAAGTACATCGCTTAGAATCACGCTTAGCTTTCGCTCGAATACGAATCTAACCTCGCTATCTCGCTTCGCAAATACGCTTTCGCTGTTTCTTGCACGCCGTACTCGCTTCTGTGCGCGCTATCTTTTACGGCTTATTCCTTTGCTGGAATTAAAACTCTGCATGTACATTTTGTATATATAAACTTTATTTGACTTTGTAATATACTGAATTTTTGTGTACTTATTCTGTGACTTTTTTGAACTGCTCTTCCTCGTGCTTGTCCTTCTCGCGCTATCAATCGCGCATCCGCGCACTCTCGCACATAATGATAGTAGGTTTCTCCTTTAATGTTGACAGATAAAATTAAAGTAAACTTTATTCTTTTTGCTTGCATTGATAGTAAAATTAAGTTATATTCTGTTAAAATTAAGCTTAAATATTAAAGAGGAGATAATTGTTGAACAATATATCATCAGAATTGTGTGAAATCTAATGGTAAATCGGTTTTTCTTTCCATAAATGTTTTTAGCAAAAAAACTCACGTAAATTTGATCGATACACTCGCTTGTTTGCGAGCAAACATGATAAATAAATATATCGTATCCCTAGAATAATACTATTACAACTCAAAAAAATTTTGATTTTGAGTTAAATCCATAAAAAGTATGCCTAAAATGTTATCAACGTGCTACAATAGTATCACATGTCTATATTCAAAATTCGGGTAAAAGTGTCGTTAAACTTTTTAAACTGCAGGTTATGTAGCAGTTTCCTGAATAAATAGTGTCATAAGTAAATTGACAATTGTTAATAACAGCAGGCCTTTTCAAGAAACAGTATATAAGTTTCATTATAACACATATCATAATTGTACCTAATTGCATTAGTTATCTCATAATTTAAAAAATTGAATTAAATTTGTTTTTCCTCTCTATTAAAAATTGTGATTTTTGGACGAGTTGTGACAGTATTCTTCTAAAAGTGCGATATGTGTGTGCATATCGCGTGAAGTCGATACGAATATGCTTCAGGATTTCCGGCAAGAAAAAAAACTGCTAGATAAATACGCGGCCCTGACTTACTTTCAAGAAATCACAGGCAAAAACCGGATGATCAGTGGCTAGAGTCGACCTTAATATTTTTCCGTCATGAGAGAAGATGTTTAACTAAATATAACTGTGACAATGTTAGCCTATTAAGCAGAATTCTCTGCTCTGATGGAACTGTCCTGTTTGACCTAAGAATACAGTATGATTCGTAGTGTAATTTATAGCGCGAAGAGACAAGTGCTCGATTAAGGGGAGATAGAAGATTTGTAGGAAACAAAAAAATCGATTTTTTTATTTTTGCAGATTATTGTAGTGTGATTGTTTAGAAATAGAATACTGTTGATTTTATTGACATTTGCAAAATTAACGAAGTTAGAGAAAATTCGAAGCAGCGAAGAAACCGGATTCACAGGTAGCGGCACGCCAACAAATGGCAGTTGCTATTCCCGGAAAAAAAAGATTATATATAATTGTATATAAATATATATCTTTATATATATATAAATGAATGTATGGTATGTATGTTTGTCCGCTATGCAAATCTACAGTTTTTAAATTAAAACAACCAAAAATTTGGTATATTATCTCATGATACTCTAACACTCTAATTTAGATCTAGACGTATTTTGAGAACCGCATCATTACCGATTTTTTAGGAAACCGGTCCCAAAATTTTTCTAATGTTTGTCTGTCTGACTGCGAACTACTCATTCATTAATAGACCGATTTCATGGAAACCGGTGCCAAAATTTGTCTAATTTTTCGGGGATGGTGTCGTACTAATATATAAAATTCTTACGAGTAATGTATGTTTGAACGTTATTAACTTAAAGACTAATTAACCAAATCTTAAAGTATTATATGTATATAAAATAGGGGTAGAAAAAACTGAGGAATATAATAGAATTCAAAAAATTGTTAATAATAAAGGGGTTACCGATTTCTGTCTAAAAAAATCTACGCAATTGCTCTAATTTCCGTAAATTTTGAGATATCGAGCTAAATTTTTTTTATGGATGGAACATCATTAAAGGTTGCTATTGAATTTGGCAAGAATCGGTGAAAGGGTTGCCGATTTTTGCCTAAAAAGTGTATAAGTTATACATGTCATCTTATATAGATTATCATTAAAGAAAGGTTGTTTTGAATTTGGCGAGGATCGGTGAAGGGATTGCCGATTTTTGCCTAAAACGTGTATAAGTTATACGTATCATCTTATATAGAGTATCATTAAAGGAAGGTTGTTTTGAATTTGGCGAGGATCGTTGAAAAGAATACCGATTTATGCCTAAAAAATGTATAAGTTATTTGATGGATAGAGTATCATTTAAGGAAGATTGTTATTGAATTTGGCAGGGTCATGGGTGATGTAGAAAGTTATTGAAAATATATATTTATGAATCATATATTGGTGTATATAAGATTAGCTAGAACACAAATATAATAATACAAATAAAGTCGTTTAAAAAAAAGGACGAAGCCGGGCGAAGCCGGGCAACAGCCGGGTAACCAGCTAGTGATTATATATAGTGCAATTATATATGAATTTTGTCTCTATATAATCATATATAGGGGAAACCGAGGTTCGTTGGCACCATTTTCACAATTTCGGCATTTGAGTTTTTATACAACTAATTATCATGCTTAAACAGTACTAATATGATAGAGAGAACCTTTCTCTACATTTTCATGCCAGGAACGCTCTTGTATAGTGTATAGTTTTTTTGTAATAAGTAAAATACGAACATACTGCATTGTAGCCAAATTGCCCCGATAGTAGAGTAAGTAGTTGGCTATACGGCAAAAGTCCATGTTAAATTAATGAAAACGTAATAGAAATACAAAACGGGTAGTAGATGTACTTCTTGATAAAGATTGCATCTTTTAAAGTTATTTAGTAATGATCGAATAGCAAAATGCTGTTGCAGAAAAACAATTGTAAACTATTTTAAATGTAGCTTTCTTCAATATAAAAATCTATATATCTATATATATAAAGGAAGATGTCCTGACTGACTGACTGACTGACTGACTGACTGACTGACTCATCAACGCCCAGCCCAAACCCCTGAACCGAATTTTGACCAAAAATATATGAAATAGGGGTAGAATTTTCCGGGGAGTGCCACTAAGAAGGGATTTTTAGAAATTCGAGCCCTAACGGGGTGAAAAGGAGTAAAACGTGTTTTCACGGATTCTTTAATATCGCCCAGCCTAAACCCCTGAACCGAATTTTTATCAAAAGTATATAAATCTATATATATAAAGGAAGATGTCCTGACTGACTGACTGACTGACTGACTGACTGACTGACTCATCAACGCCCAGCCCAAACCCCTGAACCGAATTTTGACCAAAAATATATGAAATAGGGGTAGAATTTTCCGGGGAGTGCCACTAAGAAGGGATTTTTAGAAATTCGAGCCCTAACGGGGTGAAAAGGAGTAAAACGTGTTTTCACGGATTCTTTAATATCGCCCAGCCTAAACCCCTGAACCGAATTTTTATCAAAAGTATATAAAATAGGGGTAGAATTTTCCGGAGAGTGCTACTATGTGTATAGTTTTTTGTTAATAATTTTCTGGAAACCGATTTTTTTAATTTTTCCAATTTTTTAGTTTAAAGAATTAACCGAATTTTTATCAAAAGTATATGAAGAGAGAGAGAGAGAGGGGGGGAGGGAGGGAGAAAAAGAGAGAGGGAGATAGAGAGAGAGGGGGGAGGGAGGGAGGGAGAGGGAGAAAGGGAGGGAGAGGGAGAGAGGGAAGGGATTTTTAGAAATTTGAGCCCTAACGGGGTGAAAAGGAGTAAAACGTGTTTTCACGGATTCTTTAATATCGCCCAGCCTAAACCCCTGAACCGAATTTTTATCAAAAGTATATAAAATAGGGGTAGAATTTTCCGGAGAGTGCTACTATGTGTATAGTTTTTTGTTAATAATTTTCTGGAAACCGATTTTTTTTATTTTTCCAATTTTTTAGTTCAAAGAATTAACCAAATTTTTATCAAAAGTATATGAAGATTGATTGATTGATGGTTTATTTATGCCATAGTCACAGACTTTAGGCAAGTAAAGAATTACAAAGGTAGTATACAAAAAGAAAGAAAAAACAGGAAACAAAAATGCAAATAAGAATAAAAATAAAAAGCAAAAGAAGAGAGAGAGAGAGAGATAGAGAGGAGAGGGAGAGGAGAGGGAAGAGAGGGAGAGCGGAGTAGGGAGAGGAGAGAGGGAGAGGAGAGGGAGAGGGAGAGAGAGGAGAGAGGGAGGAGGAGAGGGAGGGAGAGAGAGGAGAGAGGGAGGGAGGGAGGGAGGGAGGGGAGGGAGGGAGAGGGAGGGAGAAGGAAAGAGAGAGAGAGAGAGAGAGCAGAGAGAAGGAGAAGAAGGAGAGGGAGAGAGAGAGAGATGAGAGGAGGGAGAGGGATGGAGAGAGAGAGAGACTATTTGCGTGTCTTAACATATGTTCTCCGGGGCGAAGCCCGGGTAACCAGCTAGTG
>JASTWK010001081.1:0-52452 GCA_030770225.1 Temnothorax unifasciatus
AGAGATTTCTGAAATGTTTTTCATAAAAAAGAACAAGGACACTGTCAACCTCCAGAAGGATACGGAGAATTTGCCCGCGATATTCGATCGAATTATTGAAGCTGTTTAACATGTAATTTGAGTTCGGTCTGTGTCTGCAATATTTTGGAACACGTTAATTTGTTTATGATTTGGTTTGTCATACGGTACTTTTGGAACACATCTTATTGTTAGTTATTGTGTATACGTATCATTGTGACTTTGAATATGGCACGGAACGGAGCTAGTGGAGAAAATGAGCTGTATTATTTTCCTAAAACTTTACATTGCGACTCCCGGATACTTTTTATTTTATTCTTTTGACGCACTTTACATGTAAGTTACGATTTATCACTGATATGTCTTCCATCGTTATATTCGACATACTTATGTGGGCATATTCGTTCTAGCGTGGCGTTCGCACAATGTGGCTTGGACGCAACGTTTGGCGATGCATGATCCATTGTTACGTTACTTATGTATTATTTCTCACTTGAGAAGGACCTAATTAAGGTTGAAACGTAGTGAATTAATTAAATAAATTGATACTGGCCAGTTGGGTCGCTTAAGCACGCATTTATTTTTAACTACGCACTGGCAGATCTAACAATTTATCCAATTACTACCACTTAGGTTGAATTTTTGGATTTATATTTTACTCGAGATGATCGTGGCGGTACATGGTTAAAAATAAAAAAAAATATCTTTTTGCTTCCTCATAGAGGAAGCTTTATTTTCATAAACTTTGTATATGGACCTTCAACGCATATAAAGCTATGTCTAATCAACCAAATTTTAAAAAATTACACTAGTTTACAAAATAAAAAAATTTTTCTGTACATTCAATGCCACTATTTTTTTCCTATGTATTTTGGTCCGCTAAACTCCAAAATCACATAAAAAAATTTTTGTATGAATAGGTTTTCGAGATATGAATATTTGAATTTTTTTTCGGAGATAGCTTTACATTTTAGGCCATATCTCGACTTAAAAACGTACGATTGGGTCGCACAAGCTCTCATTGTAAAGGAAATCGAATCTCGAACAATCGCGTCTCACATTGTTTTCCAATCGGTTCAGTAGTTTCAGTGTTATGGGCCAAAATATATGAGAAACGTCGATTTTTTGGGCCAAAATAAGAGTAGAAAATTTACTCTATCGCCATGCAAAAATAGAAAACGTCAAATTATGCGAGCTGATCTCCGAGAGTAAAATAACGTCGTGTCGATTTGCGAGTAGGTCTTGACAAGTTCGCTCGCCGAGAGCTGCGATTCATTCTCCGTTAAGATTCATTCTCCAGGAATATGTCCATTTGCGAGAATCAATCTCAAAAGCTACTCTCGAAAGTTTTACTTGCAGGTGGACACGCACCATTAAAGTTATTTTAACATAAACAAAAGTTAAAGCAAAGCTTTGTAAACCTCGTAAACTTTGACATGCAAAATAATTTAATTTACTAAAATTAAATGTTTCCATTACACATAATTCAAGCTAAACTAATTAATATTATCTAAGGCGTAAGACGCTACGGCAATGCCTATGCAATACGTGTGCTACCTGTGCTGGCTCTGATACTTTTTCGCCGCAGTGTATATCATCTGTCGCTGCGCCGCGCCGCGCCGCGCCCCGCTCGCCGCTCGTCTCTCGACCCCCACCGCTCGCCACGCGCCGGCCGGGCGCCTCGCGCCCCTCACCGCTCACCGCGCGCCATGCACCGTGCCAGCTGAGACCCGCCTCTATCGCTCCTTGTGCGCTTATTTGCTCAGACGTTTTATTTAATAACTCGTTAACTATTGCGAATTTTGCAACATGGAATAAGACTTTTCTTTTCAGTTTGACCCAATCTACCCCCCCCCCCCCTATTCGGCTGTATACTTTTATTTCTGACACCCTGTATAATTATATATAAATATATATGATTATATGTGATTATATATGAAATTTGGTGCTTTATATAAAATTATATATGGGTCCATATATCATTACATATGGGCATATATAAATCCAAATATAAAAAAATTGGGGAAATCAAAAATTAAAATTTTTCAAACCGTTCGATTTGGCGTGGAATGCCCCATATATAACCCTATATGATTATATATGATTATATATAATTATACAGGCGATTAAAACATATTTAAATATATATAAATGTTTTATATACAGTTTGACATATTATATATAAGTTTATATAATTTATATATAAATTATATATAAGAAACATTTATCCATGTAAATTATATATAAATACACTCCTCACAAAAATTAAAGAAACACTTAAATTTTTTAAAAAATTAGGCAAAATTTGAGCAGCTGTATCTTTGTTAAAAATGAACGAAATTTAAGTTTTAAAAAAGGGTTTTAAAGCTTGAAATCTCTACTTTCAGAAGATCACTATTTTCTTTTAGTTTCTGTGAGTTTGGTAATTTTTACATATAGAAAATCACGACCTGGACAAAATGGGGAATTTTCTTCTTACTTTGTAGGCCTGTCACGTGCCCAAAAAAATCCTGCGAAATTTTTTGACTTTCCGATGTGAAAGCTCGAAGTTTTCCCGACAAAATCTTTTTTTGAAAATGTTTTTACAATTTTTTGTTACTGAGTTATCGCGGATTGAATAAGAAATGAGCATTTTGACTTTAATTGCTCATAACTCCGTTAAAAATCATCGTACCGCAATTCGTAAAATGGATTCTTAAAGCTAAAACTTTGCTCTATTAAGTGGTATAATTGCCAATTTTTTCATAAAAATTTTTGGATACATTACAAGTGAGTAAAAATATCGTAAAAATTTGCAATTTTTTACTTTCTTATTTAGATCCAAAAACAATTGTGCAGAACAACAACAAAAATTTAATCTTTACGTTTTTTTGTACTTTTAAGTACCCTACATTAAAAAGAAATTTGCCGAATAGCTATGAGATTTTCTTCATGGTGGCCACTATGTTTTTACGGGGCAAAACGTACAAAAAATTGTAAAATTGCTTAATTTTAGTGAAAATCAAGGAACAAAATTAAAAATAACGTTTGGCGGACGTTAAAAAACTGTTTTCAATTACGCTGACAATACATTGAAGATGAGTAAGTGTCAGCAAAAGCTAGAAAGACTTTTTTTAATAAAAAATTAATGTTTTGTGTTTTAAAAATTTGAAAAAATACCGCCGGCATTAGCGTTACCCAAAGCATACGAGGAGGTTGCCCGGTCAGATTTGTTATGCGCGCGTGCGCGTGCGTGTGTGTATGTATGTCATTCAGCTGAGATCTCGCGACTCGTCACTTTCGCAGTATTTTATGACTCCAAACTCATTCATGACTGTATATGCGTGGGCGCGCACTCGCGTGTTTGTATGTATGTGTATGTATGTGTATGTTCCGTATGCGTGTGTGCGTGCGTACATGCGTGCGTGTATGGGTGAGTGGATAGATGGTCGTAGGTGGTAAAATGAATTTTTTCAAATTTTGAAAACACAAAACATTATTTTCTTATTAAAAAAAGTCTTTTTAGCTTATACTGGTATAAATTTGAAAAAATTTATTTTACCACCTATGACCATCTATCCACTCACCCACACACGTACGCATGTACGCACACATACGTACACATGCATGCATACACACACACGCGCGCGCAAGCGTACGTACACACAGTCATAAATGAGTTTAGAGTCAAAAAATACTGCGAAAGTGATGAGTCGCGGGGTCTCAGCTGAATGACACACATACACACGCATGCGCGCATAACAAAGCGTAAATCCGACCGGGCAACCTCCTCGTATGCTTTGGGTAATTCTAATGCCGGCGGTATTTTTTCAAATTTTTAAAACACAAAACATTAATTTTTTATTAAAAAAAAAGTCTTTCTAGCTTATGCTGACACTTACTCATCTTCAATGTATTGTCAGCGTAATTGAAAACAGTTTTTTAACGTTCGCCAAACGTTATTTTTAATTTTTTTCTTGATTTTCACTGAAATTAAGCAATTTCACAATTTTTTGTACGTTTTGTCCCGTAAAACCATAGTGGCCACCATGAAGAAAATCTCATAGCTATTCGGTAAATTTTTTTTTAATGTAGGATACTTAAAAGTACAAAAAAACGTAAAGATTTGTTGTTGTTCTGCACAATTGTTTGTTGAATCTAAATAAGAAAATAAAAAATTGCAAATTTTTACGATATTTTTACTCACTTGTAATGTATCCAAAAATTTTTATGAAAAAATTGGTGATTATACCACTTGATAGAGCAAAGTTTTAGCTTTAAGAATCCATTTTGCGAATTGTGGTACAATGATTTTTAACGGAGTTATGAGCAATCAAAGTCAAAATGCTCATTTCTTATTCAATCCGCGATAACTCAGTAACAAAAAATCGTAGAAACATTTTCAAAAAAAGATTTTGTAGGGAAAACTTCGAGCTTTCACAATGGAAAGTCAAAAAATTTTTCAGGATTTTTTGGGGCACGTGACAGGCCCACAAAGTGAGAAGAAAATTTCCCATTTTGTCCAGGTCGTGATTTTCTATATGTAAAAATTATCAAACTCACAGAAACTAAAAGAAAATAGTGATCTTCTGAAAGTAGAGATTTCAAGCTTTAGAACCCTTTTTTATAACTTAAATTTCGTTCATTTTTAACAAAGATACAGCTTCTCAAATTTTGCCTAGTTTTTAAAAAAATTTAAGTGTTCCTTTAATTTTTGTGAGGAGTGTATATATAATCATATATAAACTTTAAATTTGGATTATCCAATAGATGGCATTCGATAGAATTCGTTTCTCGTATTTAAAATTTGACAGATAGTGGTATAAAAATGTCTCACGCCAAGCAGTGCCAAAGTTATAATATATGGAATAAATCATTTCATTATATATTTACATATAATTATATATAATATTTTTTTCCGGGGGGAATAGACCGAGGCGAATCGGATTACTAATTAGCATGATAAAACAGCTTGTTTGAAACAAAACACTAACGAAAACTGTCTTAAAATTTATATTGATCCGATTCGCCTTGGTCTCTCCTCCCGGGAAAGAAAGATTATATATAATTATATGTAAATATATATGATTATATATAATGCAATTATATATGAATTTTGTCTAAGTTATTTGATGGATAGAGTATCATTAAAGGAAGATTGTTATTGAATTTGACAAGGATTGGTGAAGAGATTACCGATTTCTGTTTAAAAAGTTACATGTATAAGTTATACATGTAATTTTATATAGAGTATGATTAAAAGAAGGTTGGTATTGAATTTGACAATAATCGGTAAGAAGGTTCTTTCTTTATAAAATTTTGAATTTTTTTAGAAATGTTCGTGGTTGCTCTAACTTCTGCCAATTTTGACATATCGGACTATTTATCATTCTATTATATTCTTCAGTCTTTTCTACCTCTATTTCATATATAATTCTTTAAGATTTGGTTGATTAGACCCAGCTTTATATGTGATCAAAGGTCCATAATTTTTTGAGAAATGTCTCTGGTGGTTTTAACTTTTGCAAATTTTAAGATATCGGACTATTTCTAATTTTATTATATTCTTTAGTCTTTTTTACCCCTATTTTATATATAATTCTTTAAAATTTAGTTGATTAAATCCAGCTTTATACGCAATCAAAGGCCCATATGCAAAGTCCATATATGGACCATGTAGTCTGAACTCCCAAAGGGATCAACATCGATTTGACATTGCGTCAATTGTAAAACCCCACTTGTGCTACTAAGCTGACCCTTTTTTAATTCATAAAAAGGTTAAATTTAAAATTTAAGAAAATGTTCATATTAGAAACTTGCACATTGCTTCCTCATTATTACAGATCGCTACCATTGTTCCTATTTTATTTTGCTCATAAAGCTTCCTCTATGAGGAAGCCAAACTAATAAATACTAATAATTATGCATCAAATAAAATACAAACTTCCTCATAGAGGAGCTTTGTGAGCAAAATAAAATAGGAGCAATGGTAGCAATCTGTAATAATGAGGAAGCAATGTGCAAGTTTCTAAATTTGCACACTTTTTTTGAAGAAAGTGAGTGCCACTTACAATTTTAAAAGTATTGTAAAATCTAAATTAAATTAAAAAATAGTCAGATTAAATAAAAAAAAAATCAAAGATCTAACTCATTGTAACTCAAGTGTAAAAAAAGAGATATTTTCAATTTTTTGTACTTTTAACCATGTTGTACCGCTACAATCATCTTGAGTAAAATATATATTATACATGGGTAAGTAGTGATGTTGTATATTATACTTCGTGTCTCGCCTTTCGAGATTACGAAGGTAGTACCGCTACTTCATACCTGACAAGCCACAATTTTAGAGCCAAAATTTTGATTTGCCGCCATATGTATATCGTGGCGGCCTCAGTCGTCCTTGTTGATCATTCGTTTTCTTCGTGCCGAACAAGCCACACGTATAATTGTCGTCACGAAAAAAAATTAATAATTATGGGGAAAAGTAAGAAGAGATCGCACAGCAGGGATAAGGAGAACAAACAACTATGGAAAAAATTAAAAGGATTGCAGGAATTGATCGAATCTCGCCTACCGGCACCGCAACCGCCGCAACCACTCAGAGAGAGAGGTTATAATGATAACGAAATATCAAGCGAGGATTCAGGTAAGAACGAAGAACCGTGAGATTGATCTTGGACGGGAGCCGAGGCAAAAATCTCAAATATAAGGTTGAGCTAGGCTCGGACGAGAGCCGAGACATAACCTAAAAAATTTTTACACCGGACGATCTTATACGAGAGATAAGGCGTGTTCCGAGTGCTATGGTCGAGCTTGCACGAAAGGCATGACGATAAAAAAACATTTTAATTACAGGTGGATCAATGGTCGACACAGACACAATTAATGATGCTAGAGTTGACGATCAGCGAGAGCCCGCACCAACAGAGGCCTCAATCGAAAATACATCGAACGATAACACGGCTATCCTAGAACAACAAAAGGACAATGAAAAGCAAGAAAAGGACGAAGAAGTTTTCGAATTGGACGAGGAAACCTTACAGATTATCGGTGAGAAACCTCCAAAAAGCGAGAAGAAGCTCGAAATCCACGCCAGTTTGGTTAGTCGTTCGCAACCCTGGTTACAAGAGGGTCTCAAAAAAGAAGTAAAGGATGCTTTACTTAAAAAATATCCACGAGCAGGTAACTGCGCTCTCGAGTCTCCAATACTCAACCAGGTGCTCAACACATTAAATGCAAATATTTTGAAGAAAGATAAATACTTTATGTTTACTCAAAACTTAGCTGGCTCAGCTCTCTCAGCTCTTGCTCCTGTTATAACAGACTTAGTTTCTATTAAGACCAAGGAGGCTAAAAAAATGCTAGAAAACCTGTGGGATGCGGCAAAACTAATAGCTGAAATCCATCACTCTCAAACAATAGAAGAGCATGTATTCTACTAAGTGTCTCGAAACAGATGACAGAACACTTGGACAGAACAAAAAAGAACTTTTTGGTGAAAATCTGGGAGAAATAATTAAAGAGATGAAAATAATTAATAAAATGGGACAGGATATCAGAACACAACCATCCAAATTACCATACAATCCATCTAACTCATCAAACTGGAAGAGTCCGTTTGTACTACAGAAGTCGACAACGCAATCGGGCCCAAAACAACAGCCGCAACATCCGAGGAAGTCGACAACAGCAGAGTTTTCAAAGAAATCGAATTATCCGAGATCGGATCGATATTGACCTCAAACTCAGAAACGCCGATACCATTAAGTTCCGGAGGCGATTAGGTGCTAAAAATAGCTGGAAGATTATCAAGCTTCTTAGATACCTGGAAATCTATCACGTCTGATCCTTTCGTTCTAGAATGTGTTAAGGGTTATAAAATACCATTTGAATCTTTTCCCTTTCAGGATCAATGGCCTTCCATGAGCAATTGGTCTCAAATTGAGTCTCAAAAAATTCAAGAAGAAATAAATCGTCTTTTATCAATTTCAGCAATTGTTCCGTGTGAAGCAACAGAAGGTCAATTTGTCTCAAGTTATTTCTTGGTACCAAAATCAGATGGAATTACCAATTTATTTTATATCTTAAAAAATTAAATGTCTTTGTTAAAACAGAACATTTTAAATTAGAAGATTTAAGAGCTGCTTATAGATTACTAGCTCCTGGTATGTACATACATGGGTACAATCGATTTAAAGGATGCTTATTTTCTCATCCTTGTACATAAAAAGTTTAGAAAATTTCTCCGGTTTACATTCAATAATCAACTTTACAAATTTACTTGCTTACCGTTAGGCCTTAGTTCGAGCTCCCTGGTGTTTACAAAATTAATGAAACCAGTAATAAATGCATTAAGATCACAAGGTTTCTTATCTGTTATATATCTTGATGATATATTATGTTTAGGTGAGACAAAGCAAGAATGTAAAACTAATATTCAAACTACCTATAAGTTTTTAGAAGCGTTAGGATTTATAATAAATGTGAAAAAATCAAACTTAAATCTAAATGTAAAATGCAAGTATTTGGGTTTTAATTTAAACTCAGTAAATATGTCGGTAGAGCTACCAATCGAGAAAAAAGCCAGATTAATTAACCAAATTAATAAATTTGAAAATAGAAAAGTATGCTCAATCCGAGAATTTGCACAGTTCATTGGTTCACTAGTATCAAGTTGCCCGGGCGTTGAATACGGTATGATTTACTCGAAATCTTTAGAAAAGGCAAAGCTAGAGGCATTAGATGGTAACTATACAAACTTCAATAAGAAAATGAAAATACCAACTTACATAAAAGAAGATATAAGTTGGTGGAAGAAAAATTTAAAAAACGCTCGGAAACAAATCAAGATAAATTTTAAAATGGAAATTTTTTCAGACGCTAGCATGACAGGTTGGGGAATTTTTGTAATGGAAAAAAGGCTCATGGCCGTCGGAGCCTCGAAGAATCAATGTTACACATAAATCAATTAGAACTAAAGGCTGCTCTTCTGGCGCTCAAATGTTTTGCTAGTAAACTATCAGAATGTGAAGTTCTTCTCAGGATAGACAATACAACGGCCATGGCATATATAAATAAGATGGGGGGTGTAAAAGTTGTTTATTTACATTCTGATGCTAAACGATACTGGGAATGGTGTAAAACACGAAAATTATGGGTATTTGCGGAATACATTTCATCGAAAGAAAATAAAGAAGCTGATACCTTATCTAGAATAAGTAATACAGACATCGAATGGGAATTGTCAGACTATGCCTTTCAAAAAATTACTCGATTTTTCGGAAAACCGGAGATAGATTTATTTGCCTCGAGAATCAACAAAAAGTGCGAGACATATTGCTCATGGAAGAGAGACCCTGATGCAAGGGTTATCAACGTTTTTACTATTGACTGGTCTAATTTAGAATTTTACGCGTTCCCTCCTTTTAGCATAATCACTAAAGTACTCCAAAAAATAATAAACGATAAAGCCTCTGGTATTATAGTCGTCCCCTTGTGGACTAGTCAGACCTGGTTTCCAGTATTTAGAAGCTTGATTAACGGATCATACTTAGAATTTGAACCAGACATTAATCTATTAATCTTACCTTGTAGAACACAGCACCATCCTTTAGCATCAAAACTTACCCTGGTTGCCGCCAGGTTATAAGCGAAGCGTTCAAGCGTAGAGGTGTATCGGAGGAGTCAATAAACGTAATGTTAAGAGCGTGGGAAGACTCTACTATTAAACAATACAATAGCACGCTAAGATTATGGTGGAAGTTTAACAACGAGGAGAAGATCCATTTGATTTATTGATACCTAAGTCCTAAGGTTTTTAACCAATAGATACCAGGATGGAGCCAATTATGGAACCCTAAACGCATCAAGATCAGCGCTAGCAATGATATCTGCCGAGGATATTGGATCCAATGAATTAATCAAGAAATTCATTAAATTGCTCTAAAACAAGGCCAAGTAAATCGAGATATGATTCGACGTGGGACGTCGATCCAGTATTAAGAAAATTAGAAGAATGGTTTCCATTAAAATCCTTGAATTTAAAACAACTTTCACAAAAACTGATACTATTAGTAGCGCTTGGTACAGCGCATAGGTTACAGACACTAACCCGTTGTGGTCACATGGGGTCCAGTGGACCCCAGGCTAACTTTGCGTCTACGTATCTTCGAAGAGACGGTTTAGCATGGAACTTGTGGCGCCATTTGTTGTTGTTTAAAGGTACTACAATAAGTTTCAAGGCTTTTCGAAAGTCAGCGTGGCGTCAGTGCGTCTGTAGACATCGATTTGTACGGACGGTTTTTTTGGGGGGTCCAGCAGACCCCGTGTGATCATAGTGTGGCAAAATCGGAAAAAAACGTGTGCTAAGAAATTAATTTTTTTTTTTCGTTAAAGTGTGATTGACAACGTAAGTATTAGTGCACGTACTGTCATTTTTTTTGCCACAAAATAATAGTTATAACATTTATATAGATGTCATATCATCGTATAGGCATCGGTGAGATTTTGGGCAAGACCCGAGAGCCAACTTCCGCAGAAAGAGTTGAGTTGCCGAGCAAAAAAAGATGCGGCCTTTGCAAGCGAGAAAGCGACAGAAAGACAAAATATCAGTGCCCTTCTTGTCTACGACCCATGTGCGACGAACATCGGACGAATTTCTGCACTGATTGCGCTGGTCAAGAGTAGTTTTTCACAGTTCCTATAAATTTTTTTTATTTCTTTAAATGTAATTATTAATAAAATATACAGTTTTTCTCATAAAAACAGTTTTTTACTTTATTTTACACGTTCAAAGCTGACCTATTTGATTTTACGAGTTTCATGAAAATTGATAACTTCAAACTGTACAATAAATATACTTTTTTCAAAGCACGTTATAATACTATTTTTTTCTTAAAAGTATACTATTTTGAGAGTAAAACGCAGGAAGGTTTTTTGCTCTATCTCAAAAATCGAAATTTTGATAATTATTTTTGTAAAAAAAGTCAAATTTCTAAAAAAAAAATTTCTCACGTTCTTTCAACATAAAAAAATTTTTTAAAGGAGAAATAAATTATTGGATTATAAAGAGGAAGTCTTAAATTAAATTCCAGTTCAAGGTTTGAGTCGATACATCAAAAAGAACGCAAATGGCAACTGTTTTTTGCGTGGGGTCCATTGGGCCCCATGTGACCACTACGTTATTTTTAGGAGGTGTGACCACAACGGGCTAACCTCGATTAGGATTTTGAATATTATCAGATCCAACCAAAGACTGGAAATTAAGATTCCAGATAGGATAAAAACGACAAGAGCAGGCAGCAAACAGCCGATTTTAAAGTTGCCCTTCTTCAAGGAAAAACCTGGCCTATGCATTGCAAAGACACTGTTGCATTACTTAGAAGTCACCAAGACAATGAGAAATTGAGAAGATAAGTTATTTATTTCTTACCAAAAACCTTATAATAATGTAAAAGAAGAACTTTAGGCCGATGGATAAGATCATGCCTAACCACTCTTGGAGTAGACAAAAGATTTACTACACATAGCACTAGACATACGTCAACATCAAAAGCATATGGAAAAGGAGTAAGCATTGAAGAAATAAAGCGAGTAGCTGGTTGGTCGTTAAAGCCAAAAATATTTGCAGATTTTTATAATAGACCTATTATTATTCAAGAAGACAATTTCGCGATGAGAGTATCATTACCTTCAGAATAAGAATTATTCTATATATTATATTTTATACATATGGGGCATTCCATGCCAACTCATCCGATGAATGACCATTTTTTATTTGGCCGAAAATTGTTTGTGTTTTTATACTAAATGAAAGTAGCTTCTATGATTTTTTTTAGATTTTTATCTCTACTCATACTTAAGTTATGGATTTAAAAATATATATATAATTTAAAATTTGGAAAATTTCAAATGCCTGTAACTTTAAGAAGAAAAAAGATAATGTAAAAAATAAGGTGGTCTTTCTTTTCGTTTTTCACTGAACTTTTCGAAGAAAATATCGAAAAAATGTTTAATGGGCAATATGACTGTTTTTTTTTAGGATTTAAGTAAAAAATGTTTGTTTTTCTCAGTGCGACCGTTTTGATTTTTTTCAAAAAAATTTCACAAATTCTAGACTTAATTTCGAAATTTTTGAGACCTATAAGAAAATGGGATTCCAATAACTTCGATTTTTTAAGGGACTTTTTCTTAATTTTTTTTTGAAAATAATTTTTTTTAAATAAGATAGACTCTACCGATGGCTATCAAAAAATTTGATAAATTTACAGACAGCAATCCTGAAATTTCGATCTATAGATAAAGAGGAAATTCAAATATTTTATATTTTTTAATTGCATTTTTACTTATTTTTATTATTGAATTACTTTGTTTAAATGGAATATTATAAATTGGGGAACTTTAACGGATAGCATGTAACAATTAAATTATATAGTTAATGAAAAAAACACGTATATTATCTGTGAAAATAGCAATCAGATTTATTTGAAAATAAAATTATTAAATAAAAATTAAAAATAAACAAAATAAATAATAAATATATCAAACAATTATGCCATATTATATAAGACAGTTTCGGTACTGTTTCACAGCTTTTTTAATTATATTTAATTTTTATTTATTAATTTTATTTTCAAATAAATCTGATTGTTATTTTTACAGATAATATACGTGTTTTTTTCATTAACTATATGATTTAATTGTTAGGGTAGACCGGGGCACGTTGTCACACGGGGCACGTTGTCACATCGGCTTTATTTAAAAAACTAATAATCAGAGGACAACACCCGTTATTCCCAAAACGTGTTAGTGTATGCCCATCTTTGGTATGTTTACAGTGTTGAGATTGCTCCAGCTGTGTTGACGTAAAATCAATTTGAAAGTTTTTTGCGACCGTAAGTAAAATTTTATTGTCTAATATTCAATGTACTGGACATGAAGCTTATGTTTTTTCAGAATAGACCTTTATATTATTTTAAAGTATGTGCTTTTACCTACCGCGTGCAATACCTAACCTTATGAATATCTCAAACGTGTCGGCCATGAGGCTGTTTGAAGTAAAAAAATGCCCTCGGGGCACGTTGTCACGAATTTTAATGTCATTGGGATATGGTGCGCTCCTACAAACGGAAAACTGCGAGAGCCACAGTAGTCGATCTAGAAGTAATTCGTCTTGCTGTTAAATGTGTATCAATAAGTTGCGCATTCGAGTGGAATTCTTGTATTTAGATTAAGACGAAAACTTCGTGCTTTTTGTACTTTTTTGAAATAAAATAAATGTTTCTGTGAAAGATTTTACTTTTTTACATTGCAGCGCACTATAATATATTGATATTTACGTTGAATTCAGTTTGGATAACATTTTGCATGCAATCACATTTGATGTGACAACGTGCCCCGTGACCGTTGTCACAAGCGACCTGTTGTTATTTATTGTTATGTAACAACTGTAGAGTAACAATCACACAAAATTCGATACTGTCCAATTGAAGCTGAGGGTTTACTCGAAATTTTGGCATATCAAAGTACTCTCAATTATTGAATGTAAAAAATACAAAAAATATTGAACAAAATGTGTGACAATGTGCCCCGGTCTACCCTACATGCTATCCGTTAAAGTTCCCCAATTTATAATATTCCATTTAAACAAAGTAATTCAATAATAAAAATAAGTAAAAATGCAATTAAAAAATATAAAATATTCGAATTTCCTCTTTATCTATAGATCGAAATTTCAGGATTGCTGTCTATAAATTTATCAAATTTTTTTATAGCCATCGGTAGAGTCTATCTTATTTTAAAAAAATTATTTTCAAAAAAAAATTAAGAAAAAGTCCCTTAAAAAATTGAAGTTATTGGAATCCCATTTTCTTATAGGTCTCAAAAATTTCGAAATTAAATCTAGAATTTGTGAGATTTTTTTGAAAAAATTCAAAACGGTCGCATTGAGAAAAACAAACATTTTTTACTTAAATCCTAAAAAAAAACAGTCATATTGCCCATTAAACATTTTTTCGATATTTTCTTCGAAAAGTTCAGTGAAAAACGAAAAGAAAGACCACCTTATTTTTTACATTATCTTTTTTCTTCTTAAAGTTACAGGCATTTGAAATTTTCCAAATTTTAAATTATATATATATTTTTAAATCCATAACTTAAGTATGAGTAGAGATAAAAATCTAAAAAAAATCATAGAAGCTACTTTCATTTAGTATAAAAACACAAAAAATTTTCGGCCAAATAAAAAATGGTCGAGGACATTCATCGGTTGAGTTGGCATGGAATGCCCCATATATATTCTATATATATAATTATATATAATTATTCTATATAATTATTTTATATATACTCACAGGCGTTCAAATCAGTTCAAAATAAAATTCAGTTTATTTTATCCAAAAAATTAATTGAGCTCTAAAGATCTACCTTCGTAATCTCAAAGGGCAACACGAAGTATAATAGTCTGATCAACCGAGCCGCCGTAGGCGGCGAAGGTTGATACAGATTATACGAGTGTCTCGCCCGAGAGATTCCCACACCTTTAATTTCTACCTGTTTAAAAAGCGGGCTTCCTAAGCGCAGGAAGCGAAACAGGTGTGGCAACCGTGGCGACGAAGAGCGCTGCCGATCGTTTAGGCAGTTGCCGGTCCGCGCTAGCGTCGCGATTATGCAAAGGAGAGAGAGAGAGCGCTACGGCGTCATTCGATCACGGTCCGCGGTACGAATACCACAGTTCTCGAAAAGTCCCGAATTATATATTCGTTGTGCAAGGTCGGACACGGTTGCTAGGCAATTTCTTTGCGTGATTTGCGTTAGAGCGAGATATTTTGTAATGGTACAAACAGATTGCGAAAGTGATTAAAGGATTCTATCGGTCGATACTAGTTTCGGAAAGAATAACGGTGTGTAATAATCTGCGAGTCGTAACACGTGTTCCGTGCTTCGCGGTCGTGAATACGCGCGTTTGGGTACGTCCAAGAGATGCGTGTTCGCATTTCGCCGGCGAAGAAACGGCGATCTACTCTGCGTACAGGAACTTCCCGGTCATACATCTTTTACTGCGCACGTCCTGCAAGAGACGGATCTGCCGAGCATCGAGATTTGTCGCCATTTTTTCGTCTTCGTTGTCTACAGCCGAGATACGATCATCTACGATAAGTACCTTATGATTCTCTGTTTCCGTAATGACCGGATAAGCGTGTATCACGCATTCTTGCTTAACGGGCTCGATCTGCCCATCCGATATGCATCGGATAAGTCTGTCTGCTACAGACATACTCTCGTGAATATTAGCGATATCGTTTATTGATGTACTCTCTCTTTTAATCATTCTGACGAATTCTTCGAAGTTGATTCAGATCTGGATTTAATATTCCGCGATTAATATGAAGTGATGTTAAGTTTCCTTTCTTTTTGTCAATAAGAGACATCGTTATTCTACTGTATTTATTTCTTTCACGTAAGATTCCGCGTGTATACTTTACCGTGATTTACAAAAGCGAGTTGCATTTCCGACTAATAACATTGAATACTAAAATTTACGATTACGCATTTATCTCTCGGTCGAGCTTATAATACTTTCTTTATGCGATTAGTTACTTACTATTGTTATTATTGCTACTGATATATGCGATCTGCCTTAAATACGACATACATACTTGCGAGCAATTGCGACACGGTTAAGATTTCGTAAAAGCGTATTAGCGGTTCCAAGTAAGCATATCAAAACCCGAAAGATATCAGATTACTCAAAGATATCGGGTTACACAAAGGGTCTCTTCGAGACGCCGCCCATATTTTTTAGATTATTAATTTTATTACAGCGACAACCATCCTCATTATTATGTCGATCAAGATTAAACGTCTTTAGATTAGTAAAGAAGATTTTCCACGGTTTTTTTGTAATATAAGCGACTGCGAATATTTGATCTGTCCATCTTCGTCTCATTATTGAATTCACCTGCCTTTGATTTCTTTTCTTTTGCTATCACATCGAGAACAGTAATCCTGCTAGTGCATCGGTATTCAAAACCTTTTCGCGAACAATAATCGCTCAGTTAGAGCAACGTACTATTATTTCAGACATTTTGGTCCTTCGAGCCGGATACCGGTGTGCGGCTGCAGGATGAGACTCAGTCATATTAAAAATCATTTAGAACATCAGTTCACCCTAATGGGCATAATTTTTAATACGGTTGATAGTTTACTTACTGTCGGACGGTCAAATATTACGCAGCAAATGGTGCACACGCGTCTTGCTGATCTCAAGGAGAGCTGGGATCAGTTCCCTATTTGGCACCAAGCCGATTTGGCAATACGCGCATTAAGTTTGGAGGATAAATTACGGGTAATCAATCACGCATATTTTTCAGAAAACTTGTTTTCATTGACGCACCAAAGCTATCTCAACGAAATAGATAAACTAAATTTCCTTCTCGCGCGGGAACAAGAACCAGTAACGCCTTCGACTTCTACTCAATTCTTTTCAAATAAATTAGAGTCGCCTCATAATGCACGATTACCGCGTATTGAATTACCGAAGTTTGACGGGTCACAAACTGACTGGTTATCTTTCAAAGATTTATTTAGCTCGATTGTTGTAAAGCACTCGTCATTATCATCTGTCGAAAAACTGCAGTACTTAAAGACGAGTTTGAAGGGATCAGCTGCCCTATTACTTAAAAACACGGCGCTCACGGCTGATAATTTTCAAAAGGCATGGGATGCCCTAATTTCATTCTACGAAAACACACGATTGTTCGTTAATGAAGCTCTTCAAGTATTATTTATCTTTAAACGTATGACAAAGGAATCTTCAATTGAAATGGAACATCTCTACACAAACATCACGCAGATTTATCGCACGCTCGAAACTCTACAACGCCCTGTACAGAGCTGGGATGATGTTTTGGTATTCATCGCCGTGCAACGCCTTGATCCGGAATCGGTCAAAGCATGGGAGATTCATTTGGGAGCGGATAAGCAGCCCCCCACGTGGGATCAATTTAGCACTTTCTTGTTTAATCGTCTACGATCTCTTCAAGCTTTCGAAAAATGTCGAATGGGAAAAACGACACCCCGCTTTCAACCTTCTTCCGTCAAATCACATTTTCAAGGAAAATCGAAAGATGAAAATGCAGTCAAGCCGAATTCTTGCGTGATCTGTTCGTCGAAACACTATGTTGCACATTGCCCACAGTACACCTCTAATTGTTAGACGTGGCGGCAAGGCGAGAAGCGGTCGGGATGATAAGCCGTCGAGATTCACTTCAGACGGAGGCAGAGACTCTCTACCCCTGGACTTATCGGTGGGATTCGGGAACCGAGAGCAGCGGATGATCGGTGTGCTGGCTCACGGTGGAATAGCAACATTTATTAAATGTTGCTCGCTTATATACCCGTGGCGACGCTTCGTAAGTGGCGGGGGTACGGGCGCCGGTGGTCGCGAGTGCCACGACGGAGCGGTGGGGCGGCCGTACGGCGCCGCGATTACGTTCGGCGATCTTCGGGCGGTCTCGGCCTCGCTCGGTGCTTCGAGACGGCTGCCGCGGTAAGTCCCTCGCGAGGACTTATTCGCCCGCGTTTGAAATGCTTAAAAGTATGGCACACCGTGCCTTTCTGCGCCCGGCGGATGTTCAGCCGAGCGGTCTGCGGCTGATTTTGGCCGGGAACAATGCTGTTACGGGGCGCATTGTTACATCACTCCCCCCGTTTGAGATGCGCGAATTTGGCGCATTAGGTCGAGAGCCGCGGTTTGATTTCTCGGACCGTTCGAACCGTTCCCGTTCGGTTAAACCTAATATGCCATTGGCGGCCTCGGGAACGCGTTTTCCACTCCCGCGTGTGGTGTGCGGCGAAATGAGGCACCAGAATGACGTGGCCGTCCTCTACTTCCACCGGGATGGGCGGTGCCACTTCTGGTCCTTTTGGTCGGAGCGGCTGGATCTCCCCGGGGCCGGATGGTGCTGCGGACGGTGCTCCGTGGGCCGGTGAGCCTTCGTCGGCGGCCGGTGGAGCCGGTGTTGGCGCGGGCCGTTTTAGCGGTGAGCCCCTTTCGGGCTTTGTAGGCCTCCAACGTGATCCTGGATCGGCGGGTCGGCGCTGGTGGCGGCGAGATGGTCAGCCACTCTAGTTTCCGTCGCTGCTGGTGATCGGATCGCTGTATCACGCAGCCGACCGTCGGCACATTTTTGTGTGTCGGCGGAGCGGCTGCGGATCCGTGACCCTCGGCGATGGCAGCGGTGGTGGCGGCGGATCCCGGGGCGAATAGTTTTGTCCATGTCGTGCCGAACCCGGGGCAAGCTGGGTCGTACTTTTCGACAGGTTTGGCGAGAATTTTGTCGATCTCGTCCATGATATCCCGTTCTTCGGCGGTAGGTTCCATGTCGAAATCTCAAATGCTCTTTGCTTGGTTTCGGTTTTCTTTTTATACCCCTCGTTGCCGGTTGCCGTTTTGTTGATTGGTTCGTTAGTTGGGGGAGGGGTTTTCGCTGTCGCCTATTTTCCGTTGTCATCTTCTGTGTTTTCTCCGGTGTCATCGTCGGGGTCGACATTGTTTTCGCCCGCGTCGGTTTCGGTATCGCTCGCGCCGTCCGTTTCTTCGGTCGCCGGGGAGGGGGCCGGTTTTAAATCTTGTACGTGGATGTGGCGTATCCACTTGCCGTGCTTATCGCGCAGGTCTACGATTACGGGCGAGACGATTCGGCGTACCTCGAGGGGGCCTCGAAATTTTGGCGCGAGTTTCGCGTTGAATGCGGCTGCTTTATTAGATAGCGGGTATTTGCGCTTCCACACCCACTGGCCCACCTTCGGCTTCCACGCCCGTCTGCGCAAATTATAATATTTTTTCTGGCGTTGGAACGCGTGTGCCAGGTGTATCCGCGCGAGCTCAAAGGCCTCCTCGAGGTGTCGGCGCGTCTCGTCTGGAGGGGGTGCGGCGGCGGTGTCTGGTATCGCGTCTCGGTTTAACGGGGATACGGGCTCGCGGCTGTATATCAGGTACGCCGGAGTGTAGCCGGTTGCCTCGTGCCGTGCCGTGTTGTACGCGAATTGCAATTCGGGGATTCGTGCGTCCCAGTTTCGGTGGTTCTTGTCTACATACTGAGATATCATAGTCTTGACAACGCGATTAGTTTGCTCCACGGGGTTACAGTGTGGCGTGTGCACGGGCGTATAGGCGTGGCGTACGTGATGTGCAGCTAACATTTTTTTAAGTTTTTCCGAGCGGAGTTGTGTCCCGTTGTCTGAGAGAATGACGTTGGGGCACCCGTGACGAAAAAGTATCGCCTCGGCGATGTTCGCGGTTACGGCGGAGGCGGTGGCGCGACGGAGGGGGCGCATTTCTAGCCATTTCGAAAATCTATCCTGCATTGTTAGTAACCACGTGTGCCCCCCTTTTGACCGCGGTAAGGGTCCTATCAGGTCGAGGGTTACTTGTTGCCATGGGCGTGCAACGGCGGTTGTGTGGAAGGTGCCTGCCGGCCGGACCTGTGCTACCTTGTGTTTCAGACACGTGGGGCAATTTCGCACATACCGGGCTATTTCCCTGAACATTCCCGGCCAATAGTAAAGTCGGGCGACGCGGGCGATGGTCTTTGCTATCCCGAGGTGTCCGGCTGTCGGTGCGTCATGGTTGCGGTGAAGGATTTCGGGACCGCGGTCTTTCTCGGCGCATTCTTTCCACTGGCTCTCGGCGGGGACTTCCCTGAAGTCAAGTTCGTGGAGCACGTGGCGGAATAATTTCCCCCCTCTAATATCATAGTCCGGATAATCCTGCGGGGCGTTCTGCACGGCGCGGAGGGTCCGGCGGTGCCAGGGGCAACGGGATGGAGCGGTGACCGCGGCGGTCGTGGGCTGGCGCGATAGTGCGTCCGCGATCCGGTTAAGGGCTCCTTTCCGGTATTTGATTTCTGCGTTATATTGCTGGAGCTCGAATGCCCAGCGGCCAAGTCGCCCGGCGGGAGCGTCGAGTTTTTGTAACCAGCGAAGCGACTGGTGATCGGTTAACACGGTGAAGGAGTAATCCCTTCCAAGTAATCCCGCATGCGACGTATTCCCCAGACGACGGCCAGGCATTCGAGCTCGGTGGCGCTATAATTTTGTTCGGCCCGGTTGAGGGTGCGGCTGGCGTAGGCGATAACTCGTTCGCTTTCCGGAAAATTTTGTGTTAATGCGGCCCCTAGTCCGGTTGTACTGGCGTCGGTTTGCAGGATAAATCGGCGCGTGAAATCTGGGCAAGCGAGGACCGGCGCGGTTGTGAGGGTCGTCTTTAAATTCTCGAATGCGCGTTCTTCCTCTGGTCTCCAGGCCCAGCGAGCGTGTTTGCGCGTGAATGCGGTAAGTGGTGCGGCAACGGTCGCGAAGTCTTGTATGAACCGCCGGTACCACGAGGCGACGCCTAAGAACTGTCGAATTTGTTTCACAGTCTGCGGCCTCGGCCATTGAGCCACGGCTTTAACTTTCTCGGGGTCCGGTCGGTGCGGATCCCCTCGCGGTCGACGATATGCCCCAAGTATTGCAGTCGGTCGACGCAGAATTTGCACTTTTCGGGATTGAGTTTTAGGTTCGCGGCGCGGAGGCGACGGAAAACTTCGCGCAGTATTCGCAGGTGCTCTTCGAACGTCTCGCTGATTATGATTATGTCGTCGAGATATACGAATACGTGCGGTTCTAATTCTGGCCCGAGTATTGTATCGAGGAGCCGTTGAAACGTGGCGGGGGCGGAGTGCAGGCCGAACGGCATCACTTTGAAGTGGAAGAGCCCTTTACCGGGTACGGTGAACGCCGTGATCGGCCGGCTGGATGGAGTGAGAGGGACTTGCTAGTAGCCATTTTTGAGATCGAGGGTTGTCAGGTACTTTGTTCCGCGGAGCTTATCGAGGGTCGCGGTTATTTGCGGTAGCGGATACGCGTCGGGCTCGGTGGCGTCGTTGACCCGTCTGAAGTCGATGAAGTGAGAGCGCTCAATTATTCCCTCTCGCTCCATTTTCTCAACTTCGTCGTCGATGACCGCTTGCATGGCCGAGTTGCGGGGTCGGTACCGTTGTTTGATCGGGCCGGCGCCTGGTTTAAGGCGGATATCGTGGAATGCGCGGTCGGTGGGTCCGCGTAGCACCTCGAAAAGAGGTAATTCTTTTTCCAGAAACGCGCGTGGCTGTTCGTTCTCGGCCGGGGTACGCGGTGATATCCCCTCGGTGGCGGCGGTCTCGGGGGTCGCGCGCAGTGTCGTCCGGTCGGGGGGCGGCGGGATTGCCCGTCCAAGTTTGGCCCAGAAGTCGATTCCCAGAAGGAGGGCGCTCGCGAGGTTCGGCATGATCGAAAATTCGTGCCAGATGGTTCGGTAGGTGGTCCGGATCGGTAGGTGGATGCGGCCTGGGATAGTGAGGTGATGACCATTGGCTAGTTGTATTTCTCCCTTTTCCGGCAGGATTTCGAATCCTAGCTCCCGGGCCATTGTCGCGGTCTTCTCGCTTACGAAGGAAATGTCGTGTCTAACAGCGCAGCGAGCGGTTCTTCGTTTATTCGTACGTCCAGATGCGGCCGGGGGGCAAACCTTACGTCGAGGACATCGGGGGGCGGCCGGGGTTTCCGCGGTCCCGGCATCGTTTCCCGGCGACGGGTGGCAGTCCTTCGTGAGGACTCCATCCTTGCCGCATTGGGAACAGAATTTTCGGGCTGGCCGGCGGCAGTCAAATCGCGTATGCCCCCGCTGCTTGCATCTCCAGCAGCATTCCTGGCGGTTATACACGGCGGCAGTGGTTGAGGTATCGTGCGCGCTGGCCCGCGCGGAGTTGCGTTTCTTCCGGTTAGCTTGAAGCCTTTCATATTCGGCCGCTCGTTGTTGGAGATCGCGGGGATTGTCTACGTCGCTTCGCCAGATCCGGTTCTGATAATCGAGATGTAAGTTTTCGTACAGTTGCTCCACCTGTTCTTCGGTGGAGTACCCCTTTGCACGTCGCATAAGTGCGAGTAGGTGCGTCGCGTACTTGGTATACGATTCCCCGTTTTTTACGCGATCGCGAATTTCGTTAACGAGCTGCAGCCGGTATCGTTGCGGCAAGAATGTTTCCTTAAAGTTGGTGATAAAGTCCCCCCAGAAAAACCACCCGTCGCGGTTATTACGGTACCACAGGAGGGCGTCTCCCCTCAGGAGTTCTGATAGTCCGCGGAGCCAGTGGTCATCGGAAAATTCGTACGCGGCGCGGAGTTCGTTGACCCGTTCCAAAAACGCCCAGGGGTCTTTCCCGTCGAAATGCAGGCCCCATTTCCGCATCTGATTCATGACTTCCGTAGTGGAGGGAGCGGGATTGGTCAGCGGGCCGGCGGGGATGACGGTCTTGGGAGTCGTTGGGGATGCGGGTAGGGTGAGCGTCGGGATGCGGAGTCGGGTTGTCTCGGTTGTCTCAAACTCCTCGGGGTGTTCCTCTATGTATCGGCTTAAGCGGTGGCGGAGGTCGTCGAGATTGCCCTCCGTGTCGAGCCCGAGTTTCTCTAATTCGACTATCAAGTCGGCTTTATTTAGTCTGTAGTAACGCTCTTTCATTTTTGCCGTGTCTTGTGTCTTATCCTTTCGGTCGTGTCCCTGTTCGGGCGCCATAAAACAACCTAACTTCCGACGCGCGGATCTAGCTCGCGGCTGGTCAGGGTTCGAAGTAGGCGCGGAGGAAGACGCAACGCGCGCTTTGGCGAGTCAAACGTAACAAATTTATTTCACAATGTTCGGTGATGTTTTACACACGTCGTTATTACAGACTGTTTCCGCTGAGGTTACATGCGCGGCTATTACAATTCTACGTACGCGCGCTGATATTACATACGCGGCTATTGCAACGGCTCGCGGTGCTGAGATTACGTATTACGAACGCGGATATTACATAGTTGTTCACGCACGCTGCGATTACAAATGCGGATTCTACAAACCGATTCACGCACGCTGAGATTACATACGCGGGTGGATTGCGGCGCGTGCGATGCGCGGTACGTTGGCGGTAGCGCGGCTCGGATTGACGGTGTCGGGCGGCTGAGACGCTCAGCGAGCCCAGGGGACCCCCTGGGCTGGATCGCCTGGATCCCGTCGAATGGAGAGCGGTACCGTACGGCCGAGACTCTTGGCGAGGACGGGGCGGTCTCCCTATCCTGGTTCGCGGCGGTACAGCGGGCGGAAGGCCTTGTCGGACGGCTGAGACTGTCAGCAAGCCCAGAGACTCTCTAGACTTAGACGTGGCGGCAAGGCGAGGAGCGGTCGGGATGATAAGCCGTTGAGATTCACTTCAGACGGAGGTAGAGACTCTCTACCTCTGGACTTATCGGTGGGATTCGGGAACCGAGAGCAGCGGATGATCGGTGTGCTGGCTCACGGTGGAATAGCAACATTTATTAAATTTTGCTCGCTTATATACCCTTGGCGACGCTTCGTAAGTGGCGGGGGTACGGGCGCCGGTGGTCGCGAGTGCCACGACGGAGCGGTGGGGCGGCCGTACGGCGCCGCGATTACGTTCGGCGATCTTCGGGCGGTCTCGGCCTCGCTCGGTGCTTCGAGACGGCTGCTGAGGTAAGTCCCTCGCGAGGACTTATTCGCCCGCGTTTTTGAAATGCTTAAAAGTGTGGCACACCGTGCCTTTCCGCGCCCGGCGGATGTTCGGTCGAACGGTCTGCGGCTGATTTTGGCCGGGAACAATGCTGTTACATTGTTACAACTAAATTGCCAGTAACCATCGTGATCGAGTAATCGTACTACGCTTCTCTCTCCCGATGGATCTGGACATTCAATGCATCCTCTAATCCATTTGTCACTCCAATATACAGTCACGTAATCATCCTCTACAAAATAAAAATGTATTGTATAATCAGAATATTCTGATTTCTTTTTTATTCAACGTGTTAAGATTATATTACATACTGTTCAATACATCTGGAACTGGCAGCAATTCATTGTTATACCAACCAATACATCATGCTGTCTTCCAAATCATTATTAACACTCAACCAGGGACAGGAGCCGTTGAATCGGGACATTATACACAATTTCTTCGATCACTTCGGCTATTGTCGCAATATATATTCACGCCAAACCACATATATAACATTGTGTTATTTTTACATTTAGGAAAATTATTTCATATTAACTCAATAAGCGTTAAACTTGTATACATAAGTGAATCTCGCGTTTTGTGTAAAATTTTGTAAGAAACCGGTAATCTAACCTATATTACGTTTACGCGAGCGTTACTTAATTCTGTAGTAACTTACGAACAATACGATAATTCCTCCGCATAAACGGGAGATTTTATAGTAACTACGATAATATCGTTCGTATAAGTTCCTACAGAAGTAATACTCACGTAAACGTAAACTACTATAATTCCTGTCACATGCACTTAGTCGCGTAAAAGAGTCACGGTGCGTTCTCGTTTCGCGTCGTATAATAATAGGATAATTACATGTAAATAAATCAGAAAAAATATTAATCGTCGCGTCGCGTAAAGAATCACGGTCGGTATCGCTCCGCGCGCGTACTACCGTGTCAGGCCGTGTCTCTCGAGATAGGTTAACTGAACTGACTGACAGCGCAGCCTGAGCGCGCTGAACGCACTATTTGCACTGCGCGCAGTACACACACGAATTAACTGAACTGACTGTGACAGCGCGCTGAAAACACTATCTGCACTGCGCGCAGTATACACACACGTTTCCTTATATAGTACATACACACATATCGAAACTAGCGATACGAGCACCGCCAGTGTCGAAAAAGTGAAAGTGACATTTCTCTGATTGATTGATATATATATATATATATATATATATATATATATATATGGGGCAAAATTTGTCAACCGGGACACCGGCCTGCCCATAATTGTTTTTATCGCAGAAAAACAAACTTGCGCCTAGAAGTAGCTATGGGTAAGAGCTATCGAAAGCCGTGTGCAACTTTGCAGAATTCAAAATGGCGGTCCCAAGATGGCGCTTCAAAGTGCCAAAAATCTCTTCGTTCTCATATGAACCTTGGATCTTTAACTCATTCATGATTAAAACAGCTCTAAAATGACCTGTGTTAGAGTTAATAGTAGGTTGACCACGAATCAGTAACTGGGTGATCGAAATTTGGGATGGTAATTCAATATGGTGGCCAGAAACTTCATTTACGCACCGCAAACTACTGACAATTGACCGGATCTACTTGAAAATAGTTGTGCGAGTGGTTCATGGACTGTATATGACAAATCCGATCCCAAAGAAGTAAAATCCAAAATGGCGATGATCGGAATCCAAGATGGTGATCCAATATGGCGTTCGATCCACTCTGTATTGTAAATCACTGGAAATTCAGCAGATCCACTCAAAATTCGACTTCTATGAAACTGGATTTATAAAAATGGATTTGACATCTAGGGAAAAACCCTTATACACTGAATTTCTTAATAATAATCGAAGTCTTCCACCATTTCGTGGATAACGGTTAATTAAGTTATTATTTAGTTTATTAAGTGATCATCACTTAATAAACTAAATAATAACTTTATTAACCGTTATCCATCGTACTTCTTTTATTAGTATTCGGATAATACTTTGCAATCGGAACAATCTGCAATCTTGAAATCAAACGTCAACTGTAATCTTACAATGGCTTCAGTTGAATCTCATTGATGATACATTAATCATTTCATCTATCATAACTTTACATTGTTGCAAGGACTTGTTGTATTATTCTTTCCCCTACATTGATCGGATTGTCAATTTTCTTGCCCACAAATTCCGACTAAAATTTTCACTCAGAGATGTTTGGGGCTGCTCACAACAAAGTTCGAGACGAAGAAAACGAAATGGTGGAAGACTTCGATTATTATTAAGAAATTCAGTGTATAAGGGTTTTTCCCTAGGTGTCAAATCCATTTTTATGAATCCAGTTTCATAGAAGTCGAATTTTGAGTGGATCTGCTGAATTTCTAGTGATTTACAATACAGAGTGGATCGAACGCCATATTGGATCACCATCTTGGATTCCGAACATCGCCATTTTGGATTTTGCTTTTTTGGGATCGGATTTGTCATATACAGTCCATGAACCACTCGCACACCCATTTTCAAGTAGATCCGGTCAATTGTCAGTAGTTTGCGGTGCGTAAATGAAGTTTCTGGCCACCATATTGGATTACCATCCCAAATTTCGATTACCCAGCTACTGATTCGTGGTCAATCTACTATTAACTCTAACACAGGTCATTTTAGAGCTGTTTTAATCATGAATGAGTTAAAGATCCAAGGTTCATATGAGAACGAAGAGATTTTTGGCACTTTGAAGCGCTATCTTGGGACCGCCATTTTGAATTCTGCAAAGTTGCACACGGCTTTCGATAGCTCTTACCCATAGCTACTTCTAGGCGCAAGGTCGTTTTTCTGCGATGAAAACAATTATGGGCAGGCCGGTGTCCCGGTTGACAAATTTTGCCCCATATATATATATATATAGGGTAGACCGGGGCACGTTGTCACACGGGGCACGTTGTCACATCGGTTTTATTTAAAAAACTAATAATCAGAGGACAACACCCGTTATTCCCAAAACGTGTTAGTGTATGCCCATCTTTGGTATGTTTACAGTGTTGAGATTGCTCCAGCTGTGTTGACGTAAAATCAACTTGAAAGTTTTTTGCGACCGTAAGTAAAATTTTATTGTCTGATATTCAACGTACTGGACATGAAGCTTATGTTTTTTCAGAATAGACCTTTATATTATCTTAAAGTATGTACTTTTACCTACCGCGTGCAATACCTAACCTTATGAATATCTCAAACGTGTCAGCCATGAGGCTGTTTAGAGTAAAAAAATGCCCTCGGGGCACGTTGTCACGAATTTTAATGTCATAGGTGCAATTGGGATATGGTGCGCTCCTACAAACGGAAAACTGCGAGAGCCGCAGTAGTCGATCTAGAAATAATTCGTCTTGCTGTTAAATGTGTATCAATAAGTTGCGCATTCGAGTGGAATTCTTGTATTTAGATTAAGACGAAAACTTCGTGCTTTTTGTACTTTTTTGAAATAAAATAAATGTTTCTGTGAAGGATTTTACTTTTTTACATTGCAGCGCACTATAATATATTGATATTTACGTTGAATACAGTTTGGATAACATTTTGCATGCAATTACATTTGATGTGACAACGTGCCCCGGTCACGGGGCACGTTGTCACAAGCGACCTGTCGTTATTTATTGTTATGTAACAACTGTAGAGTAACAATCACACAAAATTCGATACTGTCCAATTGAAGCTGAGGGTTCACTCGAAATTTTGGCATATCAAAGTACTCTCAAATATTGAATGTAAAAAATGCAAAAAATATTGAACCAAATGTGTGACAACGTGCCCCGGTCTACCCTATGTATATATATATATATATATATATATATATATATATATATATATATATATATATATATATATATATATATGTCAAAGACGTCGGCGTTAGGAGAAGTATCTTAATATAAAAAAGCAGAATAATTGATAATTGTTCTTCGGTATGTTCTGTTTTCCACTGTTGGAACGATTAAAGTAACTAAATTGTATTAAAACTAGTCCACTTTGCACTTTACATCAGTTTTGTATACATTTCAACAGCATCACACTACGCTATCTCCGTGACTAATTGTAAGTCCCACTCGCAGGCTCTCGAGCTGCTCCTTCGACTGATAGCACAGTCGAAACAACTTCGAACATTTTCTTTTTGTTTCAACAACCAATAAATAATCATAAAATGTTAATGTGATATGTGTAAACTTACAATTAGTTTTTAGCTTTGTAAGCAACGGAAAAATTAACGGAGCCGACCGGGACTCGAACTCTGGATCCTTCGTTCACGCGCCAGCACTTAGGCTTCTACCCGATGACTGCGCCACTGCTACGTTAATCTCCCTGATTTCCTATCTATACCGGCCTTACGGCCCTTCATGTCTTACAGCTTCAACTAGGCAACAATACTGATTATATAATCAGTAATTAAATTAGTGACTAATTACTAATTTAAAGAATCGCTTAAATTAATTAATTAAATTATTCTATTAAATTATTCAATTTGATAAATCGTGATTATATACAGGGTGAGTGAAAAATCGTAGTACAAGTGAAGACAAGGTGATTTTTCGTGCCAAAAGTCGAAAGTGTAGAGTAATTCTTTTCGTGTAATGCTGGATGCACAATGAAAAACACAGGCAATAGAACAGAATTTCCAACGCGTTGGATTTCTATTCTCTGTTGTCTATATCTGACCATACCACACCTGTTGCCTGTACCTAACCAATCACAGCTAAAATCAAATCACTGTGATTGGTCAGATATAGACAACAGAGAATAGAAATCCAACGCGTTGGAAATTCTGTTCCTATTGCCTGTTCCTGTTGCTTGTACCTTTGTATTGTGCATCCAGCTTGTTGTAATAAACGATTTTGAAAATCTATCAAGTAAGGGAGAGTGGGTATAAAAGAGTCATGTTTTGAAAGAGTTATCTCATATTTCAATCAACTAAATGTAACCAAAAATTTTTAAATATTATTATTTGATAGCAACACTAAAACTACGTCATCCATAGACATTTGAATTTTGACAGTTAACGTCAAAATTCGGCGTTGCTGTAGTGAGAGGTGAAAGATTATTACGACAAAATTAAATTTTGTCTTTTGCATTTATTTGCGATTAGCTTTTAGGAAAAGTATTTTTTTAATCGAATGCTATATACACTAACCTAACTATAAGAACGTAGTTACAACTCTTATATTTGTTTTGGTTTATCAAATATTTTGTATTTTGTGGTTAGATTTTTGACACATAATATTATGAAAGAACGGTGTTGAAAATAACTACAATAACTGTTGTGTCTGTTCAAAAGATTATTTTGTAAAAGTAATGAAGACCTGCAGGTATCAGCGCAAGTTGTGCACTGGCTGAGCTCATAACTCATGCAACGATAGGGGAAATTTTCATTTCTTTTGTAATAAGTGTTTTTAATTAGAAATTTTTTTTCTATTTTTCAGATATTTATTAGTTTTCTAAGAAGATAATTTTTGTTAAAGGATAACTTGGATAACAAGGATTTTGATTTTATTTCTGTTATTAACTTATAATTTAGTAAAAACAGGTTATGGCTTTTTTAAAACCATGTTGTGTTGAAAAAGCCAAATTCTTTATTTTTTTAAAAAGGTGATTAAAATCTGTTAATGACTAAATATTATTTTTTTGTTTAATTGATTTTATAGATAAATAAGTACACTTAATTAAGTTAAAAAGCGGTTTTATTTTATTAACACAAGATTAAATACTTTTTTCACATTTTGAAAAATACTGGTTCTTTCATGCCCTTCACTCTCCCCTACACGTGCACTTTTAGTCCAGTCGGCAAGTACATTTGAAAATCGAATAATTAGGACAAAGCTGCAAAAAATTTTAATCGCTTTGTTTGGGTGTCAGTAATGATGTACTAAGTTTCCGACCTCCCCCGTGGTGTGCTTCGGCCGCCATCTTGGAAGAAAGAGGTAAGAAATCGGTTTTTTGCGAATATGTCGGTTTCCATTAGACTTAGGCTAAAATAGTTTAATACAATATTGTAGGGAATTAAATTCTCTACAAAAAAGGAAGTATAGGTTTTTTCCCTACGACCAATAGTTTTGGCGTTAGAGCTGGGAAAAGTAGGATATTTTTTGTAAGAAACGGTTTCAGCGACTTTATCTCGCCATATCTCACTTCTCAGAGGCTGTAGTGTACTTTTGAACTCGTTTCCTCACCACCTTGCGGTAGAGTTAGTGGCGCGTTTTTTTTATGTAGTGTTCCCTGTGGGCCTAATCCACTCAGTTTATTATTAAGATTATGAGAATTTTTTTTACCAGGATTGTCTTAATTTTATTCAATAATATAATTAAACTTGTGAGTGTCAACGATTTAAAACGACGAATGCGAGTCAGGCACGAAACGTGGTGCGCAAATAAAAAAGAAAAAAACCGTATATTCAGATGTGATGAACGTTTCGGCTCTTCTTTCGAGTCATCTTCACCATTTATTGAGATAAGAAGATTCTATTCCTGCAGAGCTCGAGGTAGAAAGTTCCCTTCTTGAGGAGATGTCGTGACAAGCGAGCTGGTACGCACGGTTATAGTGGACATTTTCGCTGTGAAAAGGAAAAATATATTTAGTCAATCGTTAAAACAGAAAGAGAAAGGAGAGAGCTCACCTCAAGGTCTGCAGCAGTCAGAGAAGTACAAAAATTGATTATTCAAATCTTGTTCTTTTTGATGTAGAGGGTTGGCAAATGTCATCTTCCGCAGCATCTTCCTTTTCCTCAATATTATCTTCCTTCTCTGCTTTTTCTAGTTCTTCCTCGTTGTTCAAATCAATCTCATTGTCAGGATCGGTCAATGTCTCCTCAAAATGTTGAACAGTTACGTCGATTTCTTCATCGTCACAGTGATCTATTATAATGTCGATGTTTGTGCATGCTTGACCTCGACAGTTGACAAGTCACAGAGCATCGCAATCCAGCTTTTCTGCAACAGCAATTCGCTTTGCAGCCTTTTGTGCATTTGCAGAAGATCTTCTTCAGAATATCCTGCGGAGCGGCTTCCTTCATTGAAGGAACTGGAAATAAACCATTTTTTGTATATTTCCAGCCCCAATCTTGATGATTTTTTTAACTCCGCGCCACTGCTGAATCTAATGGTAGACTCTGAAGAAGTGTTGACGTGCAGCTCCTTCCGTAGGTAGTATAGAAGCAATGTTGAACATTACTTTCGACGTAGATTTGGCGAAGCATGAAAATCAAAACTCATCCAGAAAACTATTGCTTTTTGCTTCGTATAAAGCGAGAATACATTTTTGTCTTGCTATGTCAATGAAATCTGGATGAGCATCCGGATCTCCAAAAAATTTTGAAATATTCTGCAAATTTTCATCTTTTTGGAACAGTTTAATAAATTTTATTTTACCCTTCCTGAAAAATGTTGAAGTGGTATCACAACCAGTGAATGCTTGAAGAAACAGAATATGCTTAGCAATATCAGGATTGGAAGAAAGTAGATGAATAAATCTGCTCTGTTTTTTTCTTACTCGGTTTCATGAAATAGATGTTAAATTTAGATGATGCTAAGACTGTCAGTAACACTAAAAGATCAATATCTTCGCCAACTATTACTACGGAATCGTAATTCTTCGATGCATCAATCGCAGTATTGACAATAAGATCTAGTGTCAGCATCTTCAACAGCTTGCTTGATAATAAATCCTGCAGTTTAAAGTTTTTTACTCAACATTGAGATAAGTCTATCTTTATTTTTTTCATTTGATAGAAATTTTTCTTGGGGCATGGTAACTATCATAGATTCATTGAAAAGTACGCTCGCAGAAACATGATCGTCATAACTATATCTTTTAATTTATTTAAAATCTTGGATGCTCCTATCTTTTAACAAGGAGTGTACTTATAGCACTGTCGAGTAAATAATACAAAGCTAGATGTGTGAAACAACAACGGTTCACTAGCACAACAACAACGCCATTTATTTGAGAAGTGAGATACGGCGCGATAGAGTCGCTAAAACCGTTTGTTACAAAAAGTATCCTACTTCTCCTGGCTCTAGCGCCAAAACTATTGGTTGTAGGAAAAAAAATCTATACTTCCTTTTTTGTAGAGAATTTAATTCCCTGCAATATTTATTAAACTATTTTAGCCTAAGTCTAATGGAAACAGATATTTGCGAAAAACCGATTTTTCACCTCTTTCTTCCAAGATGGCGGCCGAAGCACACCACGGGGGAGGTCGGAAACTTAGTACGTCATTACTGACACCCAAACAAAGAGATTAAAATTTTTTGCAGCTTTGTCCTAATTAGTCGATTTATCTGTCATTTTTAACGACGTGCCGACTGGACTATTTACTATATCTCGACTGCTGTCGATAAACTGCTGTTTTGGTTCATAGACATCGTCAATGTCATGATTTGTTTCCTATCAGTCGTATTATCTTGCTTAGCTATTAGTTTCTGCCAAGTTTTCGCGATGTCAAAATACAGAATCGGAAGTATGATATACAAGAGATAGAATTTTTAATGTACACAATTGGCATTGGTGGTCATCCGTGAATCTCCACGTTAGGAACACACAACAAAAACACAAGGAATCACTTTGTTCTCGCTTGTACAACGATTTCCTGTATATACAACGATTAAATCTATCTTGCATAGGAATTAATTTCAACAAACTATGTAGACTCACTATACATATTAAAATAAAATATTTTGCCTATAGGGTAAATTATATGCTATCTGAGTAACGTAATTTTTTTCTTAATAATCTTAAGACTAATGGTGAGCGACAGTTAAAAGTCGTGCTATGAAACTCAATAAAATAACAAATATCAAGGTTAAGATCATATAAAAGATGAGTACATACATTCAAGTACGTGTATGCGTGTGCGCACACATTTCAAATTTATATGCGTAAAATGCGGGCGTGCGTACGTGTGTACCTATGTGTGTGTATGCGTTTGTCAATATGTTCTTGAATTTAATAAGATCTGTTAACGTAATTATTCGCAGCACGCCAATGATGGACCTTCTGGTGCAAATCGCGACAGCTCACAAATTGACAGCTTCGAACTACAACTTGCAAGCGATCGGCGAACGTGAATTGATTCTACCTCATCATCCGAACACTCCTATAGGAGCATTGGACGCTCTTCAGGTAATTTTAACTTTCTGTTTTATATAATAATGTATATTCTTTCTTAATATATTCTTCCTTAAATTATATGTTCTTTATGTACACAGTAGTTTACAGACATGTAAATAGTGGTTTTCTTGCATCGAAAAAATTTTTATTTTTATTAAATGTGATATCTTATTGTTAGTTCTTACTTGAGTAATATATGAATTTATGTAATCAAATTATTGCATCAAGATTAAAGAAAAAAAATTTTTTTAAATGGTATGCGTGGCCTCCACGCGGCAAAGGTGAAACTTCCTAACTGTGAGGAATAGGATAGAGATTTTTCAAATAAATTATTCTTGTCGGAAGGAAAAGCACAAGTAATATAAAGTCAAGTTTAGAAAAGTTTTTTGTGACGCTTGGATCTGATGGTCAGCTGTAACACTTCCACGCCGAATCGCGCCCATAGAAGTTTTATTTTAATAAAAGTGCATCTCTAAAGTAATTTTGTTTCCAGTATTTTATCTGTAACTACACAAAAATTTATTAATTTTTTAATTAATTCAACATTTTGATCAATAATATATATCAAGTTTTTTTTATGTCGCTTATTTTATTTGTGCAATCAAAAACTCTATCGATTTTGCTTATTTTGCAAAACTAAAAATCTTTGTAGTAAAATTGTCAATTAAAGCTGCTTGCATCCGCGGGATCTCTAGGATAGGGGACATTGTTCTTTGAATTAAAAAAATTGGATTTTGAAGCAAAATTAATCATGCGCGATAAATGTTGCTTTTCTTTCTGATAAACAATTGCGTATAATGCATGGTTTCATGGTGCTATAAATTCGCATAAGTTGAAGAAGTACATATATCGTGTGTCGATTTTTCGTCTGACAAAGCGATAGTACTGTTAATGATCCTAACAATTTCCCGGCGTGTGTCACATGAATTTCTACGCGAGAACGCGCTTTCTAATAACGATTCTTTGATGCTCACTCTCTACGTCGCGTGTTAAATAAACCCTTTTGCATGCTATTCTCAGTACCGACTGCTATACTTTCTCTGAGAGTTACAAACATTTATAATTTTTTTTGTGAATCCTACATATCATTCATTCTTATCGAGTTTGATAGAATAAGAATTATTTTTAATAATTCTTTTCGTTATATTTTCGCTCAAATGTATTGACAAAGTACTATACTTTAAAAAATATACTTTTCATGAAAAAGGCACTAAATATTTGACATTTCTTTACTTTATTTAAAAAATTTGAAACTATTGTTTTTGTATAGAAAAGTAAACAATTTTAAATTATTATTGATAAATTGCAATTGAATAAATTACAACAGATTCTTTATCATAGATAGCTACTATTAATTTATTAATTATAATTAATACTATTTTAAGTATGTCTATTATGCAACATATAAATCTTTTATTTCTCATGGAAAAAAAATTAATATATATTAAATACTGCATATATTTTATATCGCGAAACAATAACTAATTTACCGAGGCTTTTATAACTAATGCATCAATAAAATTTGTGAAGCAATTGCAGTCGTTTCTGTTTTGTGTGTGTCTCAGGTTAAATTACTTCCCAAACAGGGCACGTGCGTGGCACATAAATCTAAACAGGCTAATCAACCTTTTGAAACGACATTTAGATTGCAGGTAAGGAAAAAAATACCATCAAGTTTTTTACAGTTAATATTAATCGCAATTAATATTGATCTGATTCAACTATTTTATTATTTATATGAAATCAAATCTGTAAGTTTGTTTTACTTTGTATTTCCTACAAATACGTCGCTTACACGGTTATTTTAATTTATTATTTTATCTTTATTATTTCAAATATGTTAAAAATGTCAAAAACAGAAATTTTTTTTTCTCAAACTTGAGACATAAAGAGATATGGTTTTTCACTTAAATCTTGTTATATGATTAATATTCTTTTACAGTCTTTAAATTGAAAAAAATGAAAAAATAGCATAAACATTCTCAATATCTAGAATTAAATAGTTGTAGACATTGAGAATGTTTATGCTATTTTCATTTTATTTATTATTGAACTATTAATAGTTCAAATGAATAAATAAGTTGTTGTGTTAATAATATGTTTTTTATGTTTCGATTTCCAAAATAAATCAAAAATTGTATAACTTGAAATAACTATCTCTCAAAAAATAAAAATTTTGTCTAATTTTTACAATTATAAAACTTTATAAATTTTATAAATTATAAACTTAATTTTTATAATTCTTTTTGCAATCTAAATGATATACTTTATATCTATTACCGAATAAGGAATATTATACATTTATGACATTCTTATCATTTCAAAGCAAATATTTTTCACTAAACTTGTAGATGCAGAAGAATTTTGGAAAATTTTATTACATTTTTTTTTTACTTAAAATTTTATAATTTAATCCTAAAAGTTAAGGTCTTTTAAAAAAAAATGCAACGTATAAGTAAGTATAGCAAAGTAAAAGCAATTTAACACGTATTTTCTCGACAAATGCTAAAAGTAAATGATACACTCTTATGTTATCTGGTTCCTGCGAGAATCGTATTTAGAATCAGTTGCAAACTTATAGTATATTCATAGTGCGGATGTATTAAATCGGTAATGTGATACGCGACAACTTGATTATCGGTGCAGGTACATTTGCCGAGAAATCAGCTGTACGTATCGAGGGTCAGTCCGAAGATGAACCTTGGAGAAATCCTGGACAAAGTGTGCCGCGAGAAGAATCTGGATAGGAGCAAGTACGAGCTTCGTCATCCAGGTAAATATTTACTAAATAAAACTGCGCTTGGATTTAATAAACTTGCAAAATCGTACGATTAAACTCGAGAAAAATAAACTTGCAATGCAGTAATTAAATACATAATGGTAATACTTTCTGTTGTGACGCGGTTTGAATAACCCGCGTAACGCCAGGGGGCAGTTTGTATAACAGCCAATAGGCGATCATACCCGAGGCGAAAATATAAGTCATACAAGTCATCATTAAATGCGACACATGCTCAATTCCATTGTTCTTTTCCGTTTACGAATGCTCCGCATCATATTCTCAATGCTCCATAGTCTGCAGCTCATTCGAGTTGTGGTCAGACATGTCATCCAAAGTCGTATTTCTTCAAAAAGCAGCTCTTGGAGCACTGGTCTTTTTAAAATAATAATCCTACAAGTGCTACAAGTCCTACCTTTTGAGCATTTGTATGACATATATTTTCGCCTCAGGTATCCGCTTATATCCGTGTGTGCGCAGCGCCGCCGATTACCGCCATCGAGCATTCCTTTGTTAGCAGTCAGCGCGCGAGCTTATCTCTTTTGTAAGAAGGCGAGTCAGAATTAAAGTAAAGCGTGAATAGTAATCACGAGAGCTACGAGCATTATTTCCACCTTCTACTGTATCCCACAACCTCAGAATACACAACAGAACTGGCGACGAGAATGGGATCGTGGTAATGAGAATACCGCGATATACACGACTCGTGGTAACGGTTACGCAGAAAACGCGCCACGTGGTAGAACGAGCACCGCTAGCGTGCGAACAGCTTTACACTACAGTAATCGAGAGAAATGGCTGAGGAGAAGATAGTAATCCAAGGAAGTCTGGGCCTCGAAATGTTCGACCCGACTACAGCAAACTGGAAGAGGTGGCTAAAACGATTTGAGGCAGGGCTCACGGTGCATAAGGTCCCGGAAGCACAAAAGGTGACGTACTTATTACATTTTATTGGACCGGCCGCATTCGATATTATTTGCGACAAGCTGGCACCGGCAGAGCCACACGATAGTACTTACGCTGCCCTAGGCTTACAACCGCCTTGGCAGAATTTTACGCGCCTGCATCATTAGAAATTGCCGAGATATTCCGGTTTCAAACTCGGAAACAGCAAGATGGCGAGAGTATTAAGGAATACGTGGCTGCATTGCACAAGCTCAGCGTAAATTGCAATTTCGGACAATATCTAAAAACTGAACTGAGGAATCAATTTGTGTACGGACTTACAAGCAAACGTGCACAATCCCGGCTGCTGGAGACGAGGGATTTGGATTTCGAAAAGACGATCCAGATAGCGACTTCAATGGAACTGTCTGAGACGAACGCACTGCACTGGCGTCCTGGGGCAGCTGCATCATCAATCGATTACGTGGGAACGAAGGCAGACAAGAAACCTAGAGGCTCGAAGACGTTAACATCGAAAAACACCAGTGGACGCGCGGGAATCAAAGCTAGGTTAGATGTAAATACGAACGACAAATCTAATAGTACATGTTTCAGGTGCGACGGGCGACATTTGGCAAATAAATGTAAATTGCCCAAAGACATTATTTGTAAGAAATCCGGTACACCCGGACACCTACAAAAAGTCTGTATGGGCGGAAAGCGAACCAACCCCGATTATACCAGTGCGAATCAGATCGAGGAAATTATGTTACTGGAGCGAAGCGAGTATAGAGACCATGAAACGATGTCAGTCAACAAAGTACCGGTAAAGTTTGAGGTAGATAGTGGCGCAGCGGTCACCATTGTAAGTACAAAGACTGTAAACAAATTATGGCCAAAGAGTAAATTGCAATCTACGGATTTAAGACTGATTACATTTTGTAAGACTAATATTAATATCGTAGGGGTAATTCCAGTAGTAGTATGTACACTTCGAAAATGTTAAAAAGAAACTAAATATGTACGTTTCAGACGTCGACCGAGGTCCGTTGCTAGGACGGGAATGGATACGACAATTAAAGATACAATTACGCAAAAATATTAATTGCCTTAACGCAAGCGCTGAAAAGCAAATAGAATCAATATTATGCCGGTACCGTAGTCTGTTAGACCCGACAAGTACAAAAATACGCGGAATTCAAGCTAAACTTACATGCAAAGAAAATACGAAACCTGTGTTTTTGAAGGCTCGTACAGTACCTTTCAAATTGCTGTCACTTGTAGAGACCGAGTTGAATAACCTCGTTGAAACGGGGATTTTTGAAAAAGTAAACGCGTCGCGGTGGGCTACACCCATAGTGCCGGTGCTCAAGAAAAATAATTCAATACAAATCTGCGGGGATTTCAGCTTTACAACAAACCCAAATTTAGTAATTGATGAGCACCGACTCCCGACGACAGACAAACTTTTTACATCCATGGCGGGAGGCGAAAAATTTACAAAGATCGATTTACAACACGCGTACCTACAATTAGAAGTAGCCCGGTAGACCGTGAATTATTAACATTAAATACGCATAAGGGATTGTACCGAAGTACACGATTACTTTACGGAATAGCTTCCGCGCCCGCGATTTGGCAACGCGAAATGGAGGAAACACTAGAAGGCATAGAAGGAGTTTTAACTTTCCTAAATGATATCAGGATTACAGGGCCTAATGATAGGATACATTTACAAAGACTGAACGAAGTTTTTACTAGACTAGGGCGTGCCAACATAAGAATAAACGAGAGTAAGTCCGAATTTCTCAAAGACGAGATTGAATATTGCGGGTACATGATAAATAAAAATGGCATTCGGAAGTCACCAAGTAAAATACACGCGATTGAACAGATGCCTAGACCTAAAAACGTGAGCGAAGTACGTGCTTTCGTAGGTATGGTGAACTATTACGGGCGGTTTATAAAAGGACTCAGCGCGATCCTTAAGCCACTGTACAAACTTCTAAAAAACGGCGTTAAATTCAATTGGTTGAAGGACTGCGAACAAGCTTTCAATCGAGCTAGAGAAAACTTTAAAAGCGATAACGTATTGGCACATTTTGATCCAAAATTACCACTAATCCTAGCAACGGATGCGAGTGCATATGGCGTAGGCGCGATTCTATCACATAGATACCCGGATGGTACGGAGCGAGTGTTGCAATACGCATCTCAATCATTACACAGGTCTACAAAAAAGGGGGTCTTGGATGTTGTTGGGAAGCTGTGAGTCATTTCCAAAGTAATTTTGTGCGTAGAATCCGAATCCGAGGTAAGAATTGGCCCATCACGTCAGGATTTTGAGATATTTGAAGTCATGTGCTCGAAAAATGCGGTTTTTTGCTACTTTTGAGATTATGTACAGGATGAAAAAAATTTGTTTGGTTTTTTTTACTAGTTGCATCATTTAGTACTACTCTTACCCTTCAAAATGAGCTATTAATCAACCACCTACGATTTTTTCTTAAAAAATTACGGCCATTTTAAGTTATGACATTTATTCCAACAACGTCATGAGCATTCACATTAACCCTTTGAGGCATACATGTTTCTACTTGATAATTTCTCTTGAAAATTTGTACTTGGGCGTTTGATTCTCGACGCTTCCTACTTCGCCGTTGTTTCGGGAAGGTATTTTGAGTAAGAAGACTTTATTCTTTTAAACGCTGCTTTATTCATCTTGTACCTTTTCCTCGGGCAAATAGGTATAAACTATTTGGTTAACTAAGGTTTGCAGACAAGTAGAAACATGTATGCCTCAAAGGGTTAATGTGAATGCTCATGACGTTGTTGGGATAAATGTTATAACTTAAAATGGCCGTAACTTTTCAAGAAAAAATCGTAGGTGGTTGATTAATAGCTCATTTTGAAGGGTAAGAGTAGTACTAAATGATGCAACTAGTAAAAAAGACCAAACAACATTTTTTCATCCTGTACATAATCTCAAAAGTAGCAAAAAACCGCATTTTTCGAGCACATAACTTCAAATATCTCAAAATCCTGACGTGATGGGCCAATTCTTACCTCGGATTCGAATTCTACGCACAAAATTACTTCGGAAAAGACCCACAGCTTCCCAACAACATAACCTTGTTGACCTGTGTTATCAGCGACACAGCAAAAGTATCCTCAAATAGACAAGGAAGCTTACGCGATTATTTTTGGGATAAAGAATTCCACCAGTTTCTTTATGGAAATAAATTCACGTTATATACGGATCATCAACCGCTAGTACAAATATTGTCACAGGCAAAAGCATTGCCCCGTTACACCGCGATGCGTATGCAACACTACGCTATCTTTCTACAGGCGTTTAGATTCAACATTAAGTACAGAAACACTAAATTACATTGCAATGCGGATTGTCTTTCAAGATTATCAGTGAAAAATGTTACAGATGCCAAATATGACGTTGTAGACGTATACGAGATAGAAACGCTTCAAAGTTTACCGATTACAAGTACAAGAATAGCAAGAAAACACAGAAAGACACAGAACTAAAGCCGATATTACAAGCGATTATAGAGGGTAAGAAAATACCAAGCCAAGTACGACTTGAAATTAACCAAGCGGCATTTAGCATTCAGCAAGGCGTTTCATTGCGAGAAGGAAAAGTTATAATCCCAAAAATATTTTGGAAACAAATCTTAGAGGAGTTACATAACGGCCATTTTGGGGTCGTAAAAATGAAAACACTAGCGAGAAGCGTATGTTGGTGGCCCGGTATTGACAGGGATATCGAGCAATTAGCTAAGAATTGTGGACCATGTAATCAAGTTAGGAATAATCCGGTTAAGGTAGAAACCCACGAATGGGAACCTGCGACTGCACTATTTGAAAGAGTCCATATCGACTACGCGGGACCTTTCATGGGAGCATATTTTTTAGTATTAGTCGATGCATTTTTGAAGTGGCCTACAGTACGAATCGTTAAAAATATTACAACTCAGACAACAATTGAAAAATGTAAGGAAATCTTTACTTGTTAAAATATTTATTTGTCAGTGGAAAAATTAACAAAGGGTTGTATCTCTGACCAAACTGACTTTAATGTCCAAAAAATCTTACATACTCTACGTTTCGACACAAGGTTTCGTGTCCTTATCAAGAGCTACCTAAAACGTATACAAAACGAAGTCGTTACAAGCGTCGTTACAGGAACGAATTTCGCAGAAGGAATAATAAAGTGCAAGGAAATATCACCTATCTCATACTGCTCGCGAATTACAGCCATATACAAAGTTCCTGCAGTTCTATTAACATTGTCAATTCTTCACTCTAAAAATTCGCAGTCCAGAGAGAGCCGCAATCGTAATGTGAACGGAACCGACGGTGGCATGTCGTTCCGGATCGAAAGACCGCGACTGACTAATCGCAAAAATATAAATAACCGACTAGGTCAACCGAATAAAAACAACGCTTAGAGAGAGACTCCTACGTAGACCTTATGATTCTGTCATATAACGGATTCAGGTTTTCCGTATCTTTTTTGAGATTGATCGTATTATCCTGTTTTTTAATGTAAAACATTTCTGCAATCTCCCTTTTCTTCACATTTCTCTCTCTATGCACAATCTCAGTATCGGACCATCTGAAATTGTGCCCGTGGGTGAGTCGGTGCTTACTGACTACGGAATGCTTATTTACATCTTTTTTGATGTCACTTAGATGTTCCTTAACACGAGTTTCTAAATGTCTTAGAGTTTGTCCAATATAAGAAACGTTACAGTCATTACATTCGATTTTGTAGACCACCCCTGTTTCCTTCATATTTTCGAGCTTGTCTTTGCCCCGTTTTATGATTGAATCTAGCTTTTTGGGGATCGTGTAAAGAACATCCAAGCCACATCGGTTTACAGTACGGCGAATATTCTCACTAAGACCTTTAAGGGGAGATATACACCTAGGAGGCCGGAAAAAAGGTCATTTTTATGAATTTTTTAAAGGAAAACTATTTGAAATTTCGGATTGGGAGTTTTTCTATCTAAAAGTATACACATTCAGGAATATGTCCAATTTTTTTTATTTAAAAAAATCAAAAATTGACGAGGTTGTGGTATAATCTTTGGAGCGCCGTAAAAAAATCCGGGTAAACGGTACCCACTGGCGTTTCTTCAAAAATCATTTGAAACAAAAAAACCAAAAAGATTATTAAATTAGATACTATAATCTAGTACTTGTCATAGCCGATTTTGAAAATATCGATTTATGACAAAATGGCGGACGTTTGAATATAACATAGCGATTTTTCGACCAAAAATTAGTTATTATTTTGCCTATAAAACAAAAACTAAACAACGAAAAAAAAAAATCCTATGACAAGTACTAGATAATGATGTATAGAATAACCACAAAAAAATTCAAAGCAATCGGTTCATTGGTTTTCGAGAAATTTTGGGTACCGATTTGAAACAGGCGGCACGGCGCGCTCTCGGAGACGGTTCATTCTCTCGGCTGTAACTTTGTTATTTATCGAGATATTGACTTGCAATTTTAACCAGATATTCTTGAGACCTCAAGCTTCAAGAAAATGCAAAAAAAAAACAAATCGATTTTTTCGACCATGCTAGGTGTATATCTCCCCTTAATGTAAGGAAGCGCGATGTATCTCCGGGAGTCGAATGTGTTGCTTACATTGCCGTCGGTGATGTTATTGCGATGATTTAATTCTTTTAATCTTTTGTTAATTTGCTTATTAATCAACCCTTCCGGGAAGCAATTATTCTTGAGAATGTCTCTTACAATTTTAATGTTAGAACTATGGAATTGTTTATCCGAAAGTAAAATTGCGTGGTCAACAAGGCTTGTGATTGTATTATTTTTATATTTCGGTAGATGGTTGGAAAAGTAGTTTACATATCGGCCTGAGAAGGTGGGTTTCCTGTGCCAATTAGTCAAAAGCCTGTTGCCATTTCTGATGATAAGAGTATCCAGAAAGGGGATGGCCCCATTCACTTCCAACTCATGTGTAAATTTTAAGCGGGGGTGATAGTTATTAAACACCTCAAGGACATCACCAATTTTGTCCTTCGGAATTATGGCAATAACATCATCGACATACCGGCGGAAAAACGACAGACAAAACCCGAGCTCCGCAAGACAGTGAGTCTCTAAATCCTCCATCACAATATCCGCTAATATTGGTGAAAGAGGAGATCCCATCGGGCTGCCAAAGATCTGTTCATATGTGTCCCCATTAAAACTGAAACTCGTAGATCCCAGTACCAACTCCACAGCATGTAAAAATTGCGGCAAATTAAACTTTGTGTTACCCGAGATATCTTGCCAACGTTTTTCTATTCCTCTGAGAACTAAATCCTTCGGGATATTGGTGAAGAGGGACGTTACGTCAAGGGAAACGAGTACTTCATCGGTATTAATCTCAATATCATTGATTTCCCTCACGAAGGACCAACTGTCCTTGATGTGAGACTTAGGTGGGCGAATAGAGCAATGCAAGATACCGTGGAGAAAGGACGCTACATTATATAAGGGACTTCCCAAAGCCGACACAATAATCCGTAGCGGAAAACTATTTTTGTGGATCTTTGGCAGCCCGTAACAACGTGGGAGATTGCCATTGGTGCAATTCAAACATCTGTAGTCCGAGTCCTCGATAATGCCACTGTCTCGCCACGACCTGACAAGTTCATTTAACTTCAAAGAAATTTGCCTAATAGGATCTTTTTTTAATTTCTTATAAGTGGACTCGTCTTTAAGCAAATCAGTCATTTTTGTCAAGTATTCATCTCTGTCCATAATAACCGTCACGTTTAATAACTATCACCCCCGCTTAAAATTTACACATGAGTTGGAAGTGAATGGGGCCATCCCCTTTCTGGATACTCTTATCATCAGAAATGGCAACAGGCTTTTGACTAATTGGCACAGGAAACCCACCTTCTCAGGCCGATATGTAAACTACTTTTCCAACCATCCACCGAAATATAAAAATAATACAATCACAAGCCTTGTTGACCACGCAATTTTACTTTCGGATAAACAATTCCATAGTTCTAACATTAAAATTGTAAGAGACATTCTCAAGAATAATTGCTTCCCGGAAGGGTTGATTAATAAGCAAATTAACAAAAGATTAAAAGAATTAAATCATCGCAATAACATCACCGACGGCAATGTAAGCAACACATTCGACTCCCGGAGATACATCGCGCTTCCTTACATTAAAGGTCTTAGTGAGAATATTCGCCGTACTGTAAACCGATGTGGCTTGGATGTTCTTTACACGATCCCCAAAAAGCTAGATTCAATCATAAAACGGGGCAAAGACAAGCTCGAAAATATGAAGGAAACAGGGGTGGTCTACAAAATCGAATGTAATGACTGTAACGTTTCTTATATTGGACAAACTCTAAGACATTTAGAAACTCGTGTTAAGGAACATCTAAGTGATATCAAAAAAGATGTAAATAAGCATTCCGTAGTCAGTAAGCACCGACTCACCCACGGGCACAATTTCAGATGGTCCGATACTGAGATTGTGCATAGAGAGAGAAATGTGAAGAAAAGGGAGATTGCAGAAATGTTTTACATTAAAAAACAGGATAATACGATCAATCTAAAAAAAGATACGGAAAACCTGAATCCGTTATATGACAGAATCATAAGGTCTACGTAGGAGTCTCTCTCTAAGCGTTGTTTTTATTCGGTTGACCTAGTCGGTTATTTATATTTTTGCGATTAGTCAGTCGCAATCTTTCGATCCGGAACGACATGCCACCGTCGGTTCCGTTCACATTACGATTGCGGCTCTCTCTGGACTGCGAATTTTTAGAGTGAAGAATTGACAATGTTAATAGAACTGCAGGAACTTTGTATATGGCTGTAATTCGCGAGCAGTATGAGATAGGTGATATTTCCTTGCACTTTATTATTCCTTCTGCGAAATTCGTTCCTGTATCGACGCTTGTAACGACTTCGTTTTGTATACGTTTTAGGTAGCTCTTGATAAGGACACGAAACCTTGTGTCGAAACGTAGAGTATGTAAGATTTTTTGGACATTAAAGTCAGTTTGGTCAGAGATACAACCCTTTGGAAATCTTTACTGTTTTTGGACTTCCAAGTATACTAGTTATGGATAACGGATGGAATTTTCGTTCAGCCGAATTCCTCAAATTCTTGCAAAGTAATGGTATCACACCGAAATTCACGGCACCGTATCACCCGGCGACAAACGGGCAAGCGGAAAGGTTTGTCCAGACATTAAAGATTTCTATGAAGAAAATGTATAATGATACGCGATATCGAAAAGCGTCCCTTGAAGAAGTGGTACAGCAATTACTTACACAATATAGAAGCACACCACATAGTACAACGGGAGTCGCACCATCCGAAAGAATATTCAAGACAAAAATGCGAACCTGACTGGATTTACTCAAACCAGAAGAAACAAAAACCGATACGAACATAAACAGCGGCAAGAAAATTCGTCAGTTCGTGGAGGGAGAGAAAGTACAGTGCAGGAGCTACAGAGGAAATGAAAAATGGACTTTTGGTAAAATCCTGCAACGAACGGGAAAACTGCATTACAAAATTGCGCTAAACGACGATCGTGTATCGTGGTCGACACATCGACCAAATACGACAAACAGGCGAAGTCACAAATGACGCGGATTCGGAATTAGACTATGGCGCATACGAAGAGTACGAGGAATCGGAGACACACGTAAACGCGGACCGGAATATACGTGAACCGGAACCAGAACCACCAGGCGGAGCGAACGCGCCAGTCGAAGAAAACGAAGCACCAATCGCGCCAGATCCAGTCAGAAGATCGAAGCGCGACATAAGGATGCCACAGCAATACGCGGAGTTCCACGTAGGAATGTAGAATTGCGTTTCCCAGAAGTGTTGTGACGCGGTTTGAATAACCCGCGTAACGCCAGGGGGCAGTTTGTATAACAGCCAATAGGCGATCATATCCGCTTATATCCGTGTGTGCGCAGCGCCGCCGATTACCGCCATCGAGCATTCCTTTGTTAGCAGTCAGCGCGCGAGTTTATCTCTTTTGTAAGAAAGCGAGTCAGAATTAAAGTAAAGCGTGAATAGTAATCACGAGAGCTACGAACATTATTTCCACCTTCTACCGTATCCCACAACCTCAGAATACACAACACTTTTAAATTGTAATGTATTTGCAAACTGTGTTATTTAATAACAAAATAATTTAATTAATTCAATTATTTATTTATTTATTTATTTAATAAAAAAGTTCAGATTTTGATACTGTTTCTTTATATATTACATAAAGTAAAAGTTTATCTTTACGCAACCACCGTCAATGACTTTGACCTTGACATATGTTGTCAACCCTGCTGAGTGACCTTTAAAAGGTTTTACTCGTTGTTTAACTAAGTTATTAACAAAAAATTTTATAAAATATAATAGTTTCTGTCAGTGTTAAAGGAAGTAATTTGTGTGTATAGCTGATATGTGTATAGAGTATACAGTACACACATTAATTAGCAAATTACTTCCCTTATAGACCTCGTTCGTGTACACGTGTTGGAGGACTCCGTCCCTCCCCCGCCCACTCATTCAATAAATAATATTTACAATTATAAACATACAATTGGTTAAAGCAGAAAATACGTTGTTTTCATGCTTTCTAACACATAAAATTGTATATATGTACATACTTTTTTATGTCAACTATTTTCTGCTTTAACAAAAGACTGTTTTTGTATATATTAAATATATTATAGCACAGTGAGTCGTTATATATAACATATATAAAGTTATATATTACGTTATATATTACACTAGCTTTTGAGCCCGCGCTTCGCGCGGGTGAATGAGCTCAGAAGTTCGAGCCGAACATATATTCATAAATGTCATTAAGTTTTAAGCTAATCGGCTTCTCAAATTCAAAATTCAATCTCTTTTTCTTAGATGTGTATGTTTTGTGCGTAGATGAGTAGGCGTAAAACAAAAAAAAGTCGCGACATTTTCATCCCCGAAAAATTTGCATTTTGGTACCAAAATCGAGAGAATCGGCCCATAAATGTGGAAGTAGTTTGCGATTAATTATTATTTATAAAATTACTTTTATAATTTTAATATTTATAATTTTTCATATAATTTATATAAAAATTTTTAAATATATATTTTATTAACATTTTAATTATTATATTACTCACTTATACAATTTTATAATTCTAAATTTATAAAATTTCTCTGTATATTACATTTTTTGTAAAACATTTTTTACTTCCTTCTATTAGATGTCCTTGATTGCTGAATTCATTAATCTTAATTTTTACATTTTCTTTTTTGGTTGCTCTAGAAAATGCCACATAAAGTTGACCATGAGCAAATACAGGATGTGGCAAATAAATCCCAACTTTTTCTAAACTTTGTCCTTGTGATTTATTGATTGTCATAGCAAATGACACTCGAGAGGGAGGGAGGGAGGGAGGGAGGGAGGGAGGGAGGAAGGGAGGGAGTTACCAATCTTTTTGGAAACCGGTTCGGAATGCACGAATCTCAAAGAATTGTACATAAAGTAATGGTTGAATTTCTCGGGGAGTGCTATAAAATTTTTTATTACCAATCTTTTTGGAAGCATAAAATAGGGGTAGAATTTCCCGGGGTGCTATAAATTATACAGTTTTACGTTACCGATCTTATTTTTTCAATTTTTTAAAATATATAAACCACTGAACTAATTTTTTTTTTAAATTATATAAAAAAGGGGCATTACAACGCGGGCTCGCGCTGCGAGAGGGTTCGACTCGCGCTCGCTACGCGGCGCATTGTCGGTATATTTTCGCATTATTAAGATTCAACATCGATCTCTATATCTAGGGCTTTATATCTCCGATATTTCATTAGCTTGAAAGAGATTGAATTTTGAATGTGAGAAGCCGATTAGCTTGAAACTTGGTGACATTTATGAGTATATGTTCGGCTCAGAAGTTCGAGCCGAACATATACTCATAAATGTCACCAAGTTTCAAGCTAATCGGCTTCTCACATTCAAAATTCAATCTCTTTTTCAAGTTGTTTTTCTTGAACGGTCGCTGTACAAAGATGCGAGCGAGCAATCTCAAAAATTAAATTGAGCCTGAGAGGAGAACCACTAATGTGGTATATAATTATTATTATTCTGGAGTAAATATTAAATTTTGTAATATTATTTTTTATATTATCAAGTAAAAAAGTTTAAAACTTAAACACTTAGAATGTGTTATTCATGCAGAAAAATTAAACTACCGTCTTTAAATCAACCACCCGACACACTCCTTATGTTTGTCCACAATAAGGATATTGAAACACAAATGAAGTCGTTTAAAAAAAACGACTCCCGGGCGAAGCCAGGGTAACCAGCTAGTTTTATATAAATTTGTATGGCAATTAAATGATGAAAATTAAACCCATCCTCGAAAAACCGGTTTCCAAAAAATCGGTAACAAAAAACTATACGCTTTATGGCACTCCCCGGGAAATTCTACCCCTACTTCATATATTTTTGGTAAAAATTCGATCCACTAACGAATGAGATTCGGTCAATAAATTCCCGAAAAATTGAAAAAATTTCGTAACCGATTTCCAAAAAGATCGGTAACGAAAAATTGTACACTTTATGACACTCTCTGGGACATTCTACCCGCGTAGGCTCAAAATCTATTCCCCTTTCTCCAAACTCACCCATTAATTAGGAACACCAATAGAACCCCATAAAACCTCCAATTTTTAACCTCATAGTAGCTATCCCCATAAAATTAATAATCTTTTGGTACCAGTTTCATCAATATCATCAACAACAAATTAGAAAAATTTTGACACCGGTTTCAAGAAAATCGATCCATTAATAAAAAGTTATTCATTAGTGAAAAATTAAACTCATCCTCCAAAAATTAAATTCTATTATATTCTTTAGTTCTTTCTAAACAAAAATCGGAAACGTTTCAAAAAAATCAGTACATTAATGAAAAATTAAACTCGCGGTTTCAAAAAAATCAGCATATACAATTCTTTGAAATTCGGTCAATTAATTCCGAAAAAATTGGAAAAATTATGTAACCAGTTTCCAAAAAGATCGGTAACGAAAAATTGTACACTTTATGGCACTCTCTGGGACATTCTACCCTTACTTCATATACAATTCTTTGAGATTTGGTCAATTAATTCTCGTAAAATTTGAAAAAATTTCGGAACCGGTTTCCAAAAAGATCGGTAATGAAAAATTAACCACGACATTTTCATCCCCGGAAAATTCTACCCCTATTTCATATACTTTTGGTAAAAATTTGGTCCACTAACGAATGAGTAGTTCGCGTACATACAGACAGAAGACGTGACTTATATATATAGATATGTATATAAAGCAGAGTAAATCGTTAATATAAAATATAGTAACAATTCACTGGTTTAAATGACTCTTTCATTCGTACAGGTACTATTTCTACATATATATTAATCATTTATGCCTTTCAATACTCAAAATAACTGCTATATTTTTCAAACTTTTTTTGTTAATAAAGGACCACGCACTAATTATATGAAAAAAGTGGCCACCGTTAAAATCGACGAAAACTACGGAAATTTTGAGCATATTTTGAGGGTTGTGCGGATTTGAACTTTTCATCGGCATCACACAAACTACAGTTTTCCGTAGTGTTGTGCCCGTAGCCGTAAGGAGGGACTTTGTCAGGATGTAAACGCCCAAAGGATTAGGATCCACGCACTAATAAAAGACACTCCGTACTTTACAGTAAAAGAGGTTTTGCTCTCACTTTATTACAAGTATTTAATACACTACGCGTCAACGATGCGCGGTTAACTCTAGAAGCGATCTGATCTGATCCTGTCGCTATTGACTTATATATTATTTTCATTAAGGCGGAAGGAGTGCGGTGACCCCGATCAGAGCACGTCTGCTGCTCCGTATCTGTTCCGCGCGACTCCGCCGCTGTCTCAGCATTCTGGGAACAGAACTGTGACTCGCTTTCTTCTCGTCACGTTCCTCTTTAATAATTTAATCATTTAATCACGTATTGGTTATTAAACGTGTTCTTGTTCCCAAAAGCTGGTCGGGCTACGACAGTGGTTTTCGTCGATTTTAACGGTGGCCACTTTTTTCATATAATTAGTGCGTGGTCCTTTTCAATAAAGAACGTGCGACGGTAAAAACCTTCTGAAGGTCACTTAGGAGGATGACCTTGACAATATATGTCAAGTTCAAGGTCATTGGCTAGGGCTGTGTAAAGGTAAACTTTTACTCATAATAATTCTATTTGTATGTACGCAGTATAATTAATGTATATACGTATAATTTTCTCCTAAGAATATTTAAGAATTTATTCTAAATATATATCAAAAAATAGTGAAATATTTCACCGTCATTGCGACAAATTGGTTGTTATATTATTTTTTATTTTGGTTCAGAAGTGTGTAATAGTTTAAATAATAATAATATATTATATTCAATGTTTTTGAGAGACTGCAATTACGGTCATCTAAACACTTATTATTATTGTATTAATTAATAACACATAACAATACTAATTAGATGATTTATTAATGCAATTATATGTTAAAACTGAACCATTAAAACATTGACTTCTACAGTCAATTTATTTGAGATGGTGTATAAACTTCATTTAATTCTTTATTAAGTTTTATATTATTACGTAATATGAGCATCACGAAGTAGGAATAGGTTGGTTCTTAAGAAAACTTGATATTTAAATCATTAGCACGACTCTGGTCACTTGTAGATAAATTTTATTTTAATCGAACGAACGAGTTTAGAATTTAAGATTTAGAATTTATTTAATTGAGATAATGAATAGAGAGCTGGAATGACAACATTAGATATTATGAATACGGATAACGACATGATAAATTGTATAAATGTGAATTACCAAATCATATATATATATATATATATATATATATATATATATATATATATATATATATATATATATATATATATATATATATATATATAGATGTGTAAAACGTTACGACACTCGGGATTGTGTCAGGATAATTAGCGTTAAACGTGCTTCTCCGTATACAGTTTATTCTTATTCCGTTACACTCGATTCAATTCGGAAGGCACCGCAGCGCACAACCGGAGACGGTCTACCTTCGCGAACCGCGGTTCACGTTTGTCTGCTCGCGCATTACAATCGGAGCGACGAGCTCCGTGTTCGGTTCTGATCACGCGTGTCCGGCGTGATCTCTCCTCGCGACGTTCAACAGGTTTGGCAACTACGGTGCCAACATAACTGTCCTTAACGGATTTCTTACAGTTCGACCCTTTTGACACGTCATTTGTCCCGAATGAAATGTGTTAACAAAAATTAGACTCTTTGGCTGAATGTAAAAATAAAGATTATATTTGATTAAGCGGTATTGTTTCTTACTTACTACGCGTCCTTACAAACTAACAATTCGATTCACTTAGATCCTATATTATTCTATTTTTTATTTAACGCTCTCGCAATCATGTATGGTCCCTTATAATTAATTTATTAATTCAACTATCGATGCAGGTTCCGTTGATTGTAGCCTAAACAAACGGTGACATTTTAATAGCTACGTGTATCGCATTGTTTGTAATTTATTGAGCTGTACCTAGATGAGATTTCCAATCGTGTGATAAATTCGTCTCGTCTTTCTTAACATGAGTGGACGAGTTAGCTGTTAGGCATACCAAACAATTCGAAATGTAATCCGATACTTTTTCCCTTTCGACGGAAACCAATAGTTTGACCGTATTCCCTGCATAGTTTTTTCTGTCGCACAATGTGCCATCTCATCATGGTGTGCTCTTATAATATGATTAATTATATTGCGCGGTACGGCTAATCGAGGGCGATCATCGCCATTCTTATATACTAAATAACCGTCTATCAGCTCGAGTTTATCGTTATATTCGAACTCGAGGTTTTTCGTTATTTCCTTCAATCTATGATTGCGCAGCTGTTTGACTTCTAATTCACGCTCTAGCGGTAAATCCTCTACCAGGCCAATATGCCTGCTGAGTGCATCTACATGTATCTTTTGTTTGCCCTCGCAATGGGCGACCTCACTCTTATAGCCGTCGTCTGATACTGAAACAACTTTACTTTCTATATTCTTTATTAACGGTTTTAATTCAACTTCTACTTCGTCATCGAAATCTATGTCTAGGTTACCGATTATTTCATTTACTTTACTAGAAGTGCAGCAAACCACGTCTTATGGCCCGAATAGTTTAAACGCTTCTTGTTCTCCTTTTGAAGGGGAATACAATACGCATAAGTCGTGTTTTCTTATAAGATCGCGTCCTATCATCACGTCAACAGGCAGAGGACTTTCTCTGATCACGTGAAGTTCGACGTCTAAGTAAGTCAACATCCGGGTATTGTTCCAATATCATGTTCGACCTTGCTATACCCAGTATCGGTATCGGCTTATTATTTAGTCCCTTATACGCTGTTGTTGATTTAGCTAATGGCCCTAACAAGCCTTCGATAAATTTCTTATATATATTCTCGCGGACAAAGGAAATTGGGCTACCCGTATCTATTGTTGAGGATAGTTTATATTTGTTCGAATTGAGCGAAATAACCGACAACGGTTGTTCCGAATAATTAATTCGTCTACCTGAATCTCTCTTGACTAACGCTACCGTGGTTGAGTCCTCCTCTTCGGATTCCTCCTGTACGGCTGATACTGTTACGGCCGCCGGCGTCCCTCTCGAGGGTGGCCTGTCGTCCTTCTTAAATTTTGGGCACTCGTAGCTCTTATGCCCCTTGGCTTGGCACCTGAAGCACGTGATTCCTTCTTTGCCCGGCTCTGTGTCCTTCTCCTTGGCTCTTGTCGTCGTTCCTTCGGGGCATTTTACTTCCTTCTCTCGTCTGCTTCTGGGTCTCCGTCTCACCTGAGGTACTTATAACCTCCTGCATTTGTTGCAAAAACAAATCGACGTCTTCCTTGTTCAGCACGGCCGCCGTTTCTCAGAGAGAGCGGCTCCCTATCCCGCCAATAATTAAATGTACTCGTTCCTCTTCTGTTA
>JASTWK010001082.1:0-52461 GCA_030770225.1 Temnothorax unifasciatus
GAGAGACAAACGGATTGCGTTTTAGAGTACACCGAGCCGCGCCTCTGTGAAAGAATTGGCGCCGCAAAATACATCGCGAACGTTACGTCGATTCTATTCTTAAAAGCGCCTAATGAAAACAAACGTACATTTTGCGGTACTTTAATTTACGTCCTTAATTAAACACAAGTATCCTGTCGGAGATTGTTAGACGCAACGTTTAAAAGGTGTTTCTATAGCTTTCTATATTCAGAAAATACTCATTTTTAATGAGAAATTTATATGTGTTGATATATATAGTATATTATGTTTGTGTGAGGAAAATTAATTACACTGCAAAATAAAATTGAAATAAACGTAAAAATTTTTATCGAAACTTAATTATAAAAGTAGGTTTTTCCTAAAATTTACATTCTAGAATAATTATTAGATTATTACAAGTTAATAAATTCAATTATATATTATTTTGCTTGCACAGATTGGATGTACACGATCAAAATTAGAAATTGAAGTATTTTCTCGCTATATAAGTTAAAGTATTATCATATAAAGAAATTATTTTTCATTTAATCTTTTTACACTTGTTAGCAACTGCATCCTTCTATAAGTACATATTCCGACATGCCATAAATATTTAACAGTCGACTATAAAGTGGCAAGCGTTATGTCTGATTTTTTTTTCACGACGCATCGAAGAATGGCAAGCAGAGAAAATGCAGGCGCACGAGAAATCCAGTTTTGCTTACGACGCACTTATTCGGTTATAGTCGTCTGCTTATAGTTATTTACGTCATAGGAAACGACTTATGAAGGCTCAGGAAGTACGCGATCAGCATGAAATATGACCCTATACGATAAGAAAAATTATGAGTATCTTAAAGAAACCATAAATTCGCATACATTCTTTATTATTTGATGACACTAGTAAAAGTAGATTTTTGTCGCATATGAATAAGTATTAAAACTTACCTATTTTAGGAGTTACAAGACTCTGACAGAAGTAATTCGCAATTATATGACAGCGCGATGATGGAACGGTCGGCGCGTGAAACGTCATCACATCATTTCACTGTTGCCAAGTGTATTAACCGATCTATCACTTTGAGAGGCGGTACTACAACGAACGCATCTCAGCACGCTGTGGTATGGTAAAGTAAACCGTTTACGTATTCCTCGCGCGTAGGGAACTGACTGCGTAATCTTACAATCAGGTGTATCGGATTACGGCGGGGCTTACATGTGTCGCAATGTGGGCTTTAACGGAAGAAGGTCAAGCTTTGCACGAAATTTCAAAATACATTTTTTAATGTTCCCATTTATCTGCACACGTGTCATTTCATTTGTGGCATTTCTCGGATGGAAAATGGGATTTTATAGACGCGCTGGAAGGTCATTAGGAAATATTATCTACCTGCTTTGTGCTCCACATATTTGAAAATAATATTTAAATCGTATTCCACGTATTAAATATATAATTTTTAAGAACACATACAGTATTTGATGTGCCTACGATATATCATATATCATTTTTAATAACATTTTTTTGTCTCTACCTCGCAAAAAATACTGGGTTTTTACTTTAACCATTGTTATCGTCGTTGGAAGCGGATGAAATCGGTGAAATAGAAGTACGCGTTGCCTGCCCGCGCGAAAATTTCAAGTTGAGCAAATCCATGTCGGTGGCGGAGAGTTGCGAGAGTTTCCGTTAACGCTTACCGGGCTGTTTAAGCGCGGTAAATGAATTATTCGTGTGAAGCTTTTAATGGGGGAGTCATTACGTGCGAATGTGTCGCGTTTCATGCACGCGTATTTTATTTCATCGTTCTGCAATTATGCAGTAATAATAATTAATTGAAAACAATTGTTTCGGTCTCGGACGATCTTGCGGAGTGAATAAGCGAGTAGAATATCTACGTTTTGAACTGCTAACGTTAATTGATATCTCAATTTATCATGGCGGACGCGATATGAATAGAAAGGATTAATGAAAAACATAATAACAAATTCTTTTGAATTAATGTACTGAATTTATGACGCTGGAATTTATCATTTGGTAGATGAACGATTCAAATGACTTGCAATCGAATTTGTTCGGTTTTGAAATTTTTTTAATTAAAAATGTTTTTTGTTCGTAGGCAAAAGAGAGCATAAAATATTCGATTCGACAGACATAAAATATATTTTAAAATTTAATTTTGTTAAATTTACAACAAAGTAAAAATTACAATAAAATATTTAAAATATTGACGCTATAAGTGAGCGTTAGATCTCTTCTGAACGAGCTATTTCCAGAAGCCTTGAATTACGAATTGTATTAACTATGTATCCCATCACCTCGACATGAACGATCGAACATGCGATCGAACAGTGGATCTCTCGACCGAGTAATAAAACGTTTGCGAAACACTAATTGTGCAGCGCGAAATTATTATCGCATTATTAGAAGTGAGGAAAAATTAGACGCCTATTATGTTTTATTTTTATAAAATTAGTTATTTAATTTTCAGGAAATGTATTTGTATTTACCGCATTTATTATTTACAGTAGGTACTACACGTTTATCTCTAAAATTTAGTGTAATTTTGATAATAGAAGCAAAAATTATATCTAAATAGAAACAAACACAAAACTTTTGTACTTATCTAATTTAAAATAGTGTCAAAATATATTCATAAAAAGGAGAGTGCATGTATTAAGCTATAAAAAATTATACATTATTATATTAAACAAATATAAAACAACAAAAAAGATTTGCTAAATTTGCTGTTTTTTCCCCATACATTTCTATATGAATAGCCATTCTTCTATTGCGATACATATGCAACGAAATAATATAGGAAATTACATTGTCTATATTAGTAACAATTATATGCAGTAAATGGCCGCAACGGTATCAAACTTCGCTCATATCGCATTTCCATAAATAAACCTAGCGTTGTGACCGTGCGCACTAAAGAAAACTGGAAAAATACAATAAATTGCCACGTCGCTTTTATTATCGCTCACTGACTAACTACGCTTTTATATTCATAAGATTTCGTTGTTGGCCGTGAGAAGTTATTTTGGAGGATACCCGAGCTACACAATCGCAAAAAATTTGAATTTTTTTGTTAAACTCTTCCTCTGTTTATTGCAATAAATATTATTTCACTTAAAAATTGAATATTGTGTTAAATGATTTAATCACAAATTTAATAGATATTTAAAATATGTAAGCTTGACAAGTATAAAAAAATTTTTGACTTTTTAATTGTTTTTTATTTTCTTATTATTATTTGCGTAAACTAGATTTTTTTATATTTTTGTTTACTTAATTACACAGGCACACAAAAAAAAAAGTGGTCTGTACCAAAGACTAGACCCATCATTTCTTATGTATTTTGACTTGCTGAATCCAAATCCGGGGTCAAAATTGACCCCCATCACACCAATTTTTTTTTAAAACTACCATTGAAAACGGAAAATCCCAATATAAGGTGGGTTAATATAAGGTGGTCAGCGTTAGGTATATAAATATGGCAACCAACTATAAGACCCAATCTATATGTACTTTGATGTCCTGAATCCAAATCTCGGCCCACCTTATATTGGAATTTTCCATTTTCAATGGTGGTTTTTCGCAATTTAAAAAAAATTGGTGTGGTGGGGGTCAATTTCGATCCCGGATTTGGATTCAGCACGTCAAAATACATAAGAAATGATGGGTCTAGTCTTTGGTACAGACCACTTTTTTTTGTGTGCTTGTGTTATAAACTTATCTTTTTCTTTTTTTCTTTTATAAATATATTTTATATAATACTTTTTAGATAATTATAATAATATTTCTGTATTTGCACATTTTATTTAATTAATTAATTAATTAAATAAAAATATAACAAACAACATATTATCAGAACACATCCGAGAATATGGACGACAATACTATCGGAAACAATACGCTCTCTCATCGCGAATAAACAATAGATATGTCCATTGTAATGGGGTGTCAGAACTGAAGGGGTTAAGATCCGCATTGTACCGGGCGTGTTTTGCGTTTTCCATTGCCTCATATCTCGCACCGGTAGATAGTAACCAGTGTCACCCCAGGATTTACAATCGCCTCTCGTAAAATGTTCGTCTGAGAGGACTCATAGTCTCGGAGTACGATGCAACAACATTCATTACACGGACGACGCAGTAGTAACGGAAGGAAACCGAGGTGCGTCGCGCAGTATTGCACGCTCGGCGGACATCGCAATTGCTAAACTGCGATGGAGAATTGCATCTCCCTTTCTTTCTCTTTCTCTCTCTCATTCCGGCATCCTTTGGTCATGTAAATCCGCCTATCTACTGATGCCGAGAATATAGAGACACTATATGATATCGTCATGTTGCATTGTTCGGGGAAGGAATCGCAATCGGTTTCTCTCCGCGAAACTTGGCGTCGCGGATCGCGATCACGTCTTCGTGTTCGAAAGTTTGCTCCGTGCTTGCTGCGTCCAATTCGATTGATTATCCTTGCGAGAGTTTTAAAATTCGATTAATTTTTTTAGCCGAGAGAAATAAAGAATAAAAGTCCGTTCCGTTAGCCAAGGATTACAAGATTATCGAGAAATTCGAGAAATATCAGAGATAATTATTAAAGATATTTAATATTTTCCGATATAAATGTAATGTCTGTAAATCTGACGTAATATAAGATTATATTGATATGTTTCTGTATCTAGCTACAATATGTGAATCGAGCAAAATGGAAGAGACCTTAAAATAAAATTTCGTCAAGCGAGAGACAAGATGCCATTATTTCACAAGATGTTGCGCGAGAAAGCAGGGCATTTTGAAAATATTTCCATAATACGAGAAAGTTTTCACGTAGAGGTTCGGGGATGTCTTTGGCAATCGACCGAATTGTAACAGATCGGTGACTCCCTTCCCAGTACCAAGTTTTTCAATTTGTAGAACACTGATCGATTGAAGTAGGTCGTAGCTTTCGACTGGTATGCTTATGGTTTGTTCAGCTCGCTTGAAAATATTCTCGGAGGAAATTGCATCTCTTCGAGGTGTCTTCACTACCTACCGCATATATATACTGTTCAAAATTTAAAATTTACGAGCTTCCACTTACTTAGGTTTTCGCCGATACCTTCAGCCATCTGTAATCCTCCGAGATCTCGCTATCTTTTATCATGTTTTACACATTTTATTTTTATTTTTTATTTTTTGCATTGTTTAGCAGACAATTTATCTCTAATATATACTATAGTAATGATAATTTATTGTAGTAAATATTTTATAAATTATTTTTACACAAATTTCGCTAAACATGCTACTGCAGATTTCGAGTAACTCGATTGAAGAAAGAGATAAAAACATCATCGATCTTCTTGGTTGTACAGAAGGCTTAGAAAGTAAGAATTTCGCCACTTCGCTGACGTGGCGATAAATCGCGCAAAAATCCGATGGAAAATGTAGAAAAAAGAGTGCTAAAAAAACAATTCCGTGTTACGTGTAACAGTTGCTTAATGGAAGTCGAACGTAATTGCTTTTTACGTAATACTCCGCTGGTCATTTAGCTATTATATTTGGCGAAAATGTTGAGAAGTTTGGCAAAGCAATACTTGTTACGAATAATCTAAATTCATGATACAATCGGTAGAGCAAATGCCGCTCCATATTGTACAAAGTTTTGAAGACCAAACTCCAGTTCACGGTAATACTTGCTGTAAATAAACCCGATTATGGTATCGCAGTAGCTTTCCATCTCTCGTAGTTCTATGAAAAGAAAATCCTAAATTTTTGTCATCTCAATCTCTTGCGTAAAGTTTTCACACGTTGAAGTCTCATTTATGCTTGTTTGTACCGCAGTATTTTTATCTATTAGCTTGAATATATTACAGATCTTTAAATCACACAATAGATTATAGTGTACATTATTTAAAACTTTTGTTCGATCTAGAAATCCTTGATAGATGCAACCCTTTCAATTTAATGAATTTATACAAACTTAAAGTATAATTATCATAAATATTATATATTTTTAAGAAGAGCTTATAAAAGATAATTAAAGTGTCATTTTAAATATAACAAAATCTCGAGTTGGAGAATTAAAAATTTCATACAAATCGAAATCTCTAAAAAATTATAGATATATCTTTAGAGCAAATATATTACTTTTATTCGTTTTTTTTAAGAATTTAATATCACGGTAATGAAAACATTTGTGTTACGTAATGTTACTTTGATGTAACATTATTTATCTTTTTTTTCTAGTTTTTCTGTTGCATTTATGTAGTTTCAGTTTTCAGTAGTTTTAAATCCCGGATTCGTCTAACTTAAACGATCATCGATACACCGGCCGACTCTGTAACTGACCTTTCCTTCTGAATCTATCCCGTCGATTCGTTTCTGCCGAATTTCCCGTTGAATTCAAATCGTATCGATGACGAAACGCCACATACCGCACACGGTATTGTCACGTTTCGCGGCAGGTTTCTCGTAATTTTCCGCGATGTGTTACCCTCAAAAGCGACCGGTCATTTTGGTAATATTATACCCCACGAACACGTGTCTACGTTATTATGCGTTTCCCTCGAATGTCCGTGGGATTCCACCGAATCGAGCTTCCAGTTTGCCTGCGGCCGCTTCAGCGTGCTCTATTTACAGGACACGGGCTCGGGTTCTCTTCCCCATTCCAAGCTCTTTATCTCCCCCCCGTTGCTTTTTTATCGACCAAGCTGTCCTCTAATTTCCCGTTGATCGTAAGTTAATACTGTTTTGAAACCGTAGATCCGTCGATCCGTACGAAACCCCGTCCGCTCCGGACGGATGCTGCGACGATTTTTCATTCGTCGATATGTTTGCTTTGAGTATCGAGATCGCTTTGAGTACCCATAATTTGCTGCAAAGAGGAATTTCCGAATATATGTGTGTATACACTTTGCCGACGTTCCGAGTGAGCCGCAATTTTGTTGTTCATTAGGTTCTTATTAGTTTCTCTCATTAGACGAAAAAACATTATATTGCTAAATTAAAAAGAAAAAAATTACATGGCTATTATATATTTACGTAATTTATAATACCACAAATTATGTAGCTGTTTTATAACGGAATGAGCTCTATAATGGGACATATTTATTTTGCGTAATGCGTTATTGGAATTTATCGATGATAGAAACAGAATTTTCAAATAAACAGATAAAAACAGCAAAATTTACAGATATATCACTGTGATGCAATTATCAGGTATTATTATTAAAGAAACACTCTACTACATATTTTTGCTTGTATCAATTCTAGATATCTCTTTATTCTTTTATTCTAAAAGCTGTAGTACATTATGCGTAGTACATTAATGTTTTGACTCAGAATTTGAATATATATTTCCAATTATAATTAATTCATGCTTGGGAATTCATATGTGTGATAAAATGTAATAAAATGTAATAAAATGTACGGAAGAAATTTCGAATTTTTTGATTGCAAAAAGAATGTTTTATTGTAGTTATAAAAATGTAACACGGAGTGTAATACGCAAATGAGATACGGAAGATATGTGTAAATTATTTATTATAAAATTTCGAAATTGTTTACTTTAATGATGATATCTCGAAAATAATACTCAAGTACATTTTTTAAATATCTATATTTTCATTATTGTATGTGCAAAATATATGATAATATGGCATAATTATTCTAATCTAAATACAATACGAAACGTTGCGTAGTAACGTGACAAAAGTTTTCCTTATGAAAAAGTACACTCAACTTTGATGGTTAACACCCAAAGTTTAGTGTTAACACTCAACTTTGAGTGTTAACCATCAAAGTTGAGTGTACTTTTTTTATAAGGGTTTATAAAAAAAAATCCAAATAGTTTATAAATTTATTTCAGTGCTGAGTTACTTATTGTAATAAAATTAATAAGTCGACGTTGAAAGCTTTGAAAATGCGCGTAGATTATGCCTTACTTCGTTCGACGAAGTTATTCGCCGAAGTCAAAAGCTGATAAATAACTCTGCCTATCTGGGACGCGTCCCGGTGAGCAATGGGAGAACTTAGTGGCGGACGGGAATCAAGGAGAATCGGCGCGGAAATCTACGGGCCAATGGAGAACCCTTGGAAGAGGTGGGCTGGTTGCTCCAGTCATGAAGGACCGTCGTCGGCCGTCGCGTTGGAAAACTCGGCCCTCTCTCTTCGAAGTTGCGCGACTATGAGAGTCATCGGCCGAAATCCGAGGATCCGTTCTACCACTTTGGTCCCGGTTACGGGGACACGTTCTCTTCCGTGAGAACGTGTACGTGCCATTCCCGTGAACTAAACTATTGGCCGTATATCGACGCGTCCCATTGGTCTTCCTCGCAAGTCCCTAATCTCGTGAATCACGCGATGAAATTCCTACTCGAGGAAAACTTGGTTGTCTATCGGCGTCTCTGTTCCCTCTCCCTCTATCTCGCATCTTTTTTCCTTTTTTTTTTACGGTTACCTGTCTCACGGTTAGTGCTGATGTGATATAACAAATCGCTTAAAATCAGAGTTCTTACAAAGTGTCGTATGGTTTTACGCCTGAAGAATTAATATTTATAGCAGTAATTTGCGTGTATTTGAAGTTTTCAATGCTGCATTATTAATTTAATGTAATTAGCAGGAAGTTTTAAATTATTCTGATCGTTTTGTTATATTTTGTAATTTGTGTGTATAACTTAGAATATTATAATGCAAATATATAAAAATATGTTTAAACAAGTTTCCATGGATCATTAATATAAAATTAAATAATAACAGCTAAAACATCACTTACAAGAAAAAGATATACTTTTAAAACTTTTTATTTTTAAATCTTTTATTCTTTGATTTTTAATTAATTATAAAAAAATTTAATGCGACAATAATAAAGATGAAGAGCGAATTAATCCAAAATAAATTTTGCTTGTTACTATAGCTGCGATAATTTAATGGCTTTGGATTTTTACATTTATTGGAAACGCGTTATGCTCTGCCAGTAAAATACGGAATACGCGAACCGCGGACAAGCAGATTGGTCTTGTTTGCAGAAGGAACACTTGTCAAATACAATACCCGATTTCGACGGCGATAGAAAATGCATTCATCAGCAACTGCACTTTGTATCTTTGAATGCGCTTTTGAGCGCCAGAAATCGGCTGTCGTAGATTTTATATTCGTGACACGATTAAAAAAAAAATATCGCGCACCCTTTTTTTTATTTTGGCCACGCCAGGTGATGCTATCGCTGTGATATGTATGAATAGCCCTATCTGTTGTTCTCTTGTGTTCATTCTTGCGTGTGTGAATTATAAATGGGATGCGCCGTTTCGTTTGTCAAGCGTATTACACACACCTTAATTGTGCAGTTTCATCGACACTTTGATATCCTACGTTGAATGAAGTGACATTTTAATCTTTTCATAGAGAAATGTTCTTTTTAAAATGTGATTTACATAGTTTTTACATAGTCAATAGTTTGTTATTTACAATAAACTGATTTGTTGAGTTGAAAGAATTTGACTATTTTATTCTGACGAGTGCGGAGGAACGACGCCAACGACAAAAATTATTGCGTTATACAATAATTCTTGTAGTTTTTCCTTGAAATATTTATATCTGTCCGCAAAAATATGAAGGTACATTCATTGAGTTATGTTATATTTTGCATTAATATTATCAGTTTGGTTCTCGTGACCTAAATAGTATAGTGTCTTTTTATCTAAGAAAGATCTTAGAAAGTGTTTGCCAGATTGTAAAACACATATATTTAGTTCGTTCCATGTAAATTCATATATTCAGCTAATATTTCCAACATTAATATGTAATAGGTAGGTACATGCAGGAATAAAAAGGCAGAATAAATATAAAATAGTTGCGGTGCCTTTGATTTAAAACGCGGCTTTATCCCTCTTTCACAACACACGATGATGCAACAGAGAGCTACATTTTATCCTTATTTGCATGTTATGCAAAAACGTCAAAAATAATCCGCGATATTGTGAATTTAAATATTCCCATTATTGTGATAATGGTTTGAAAGATATAAAATCAGCTTGCTATAAATTAAACAAATATACACGTTACACGGCGGTCAATAAATCAGCAAAATTTCCAAAATTTTGCTCCAAAAATTTGGATAAATAATATCCAGCCGTATATTTAAAGAATATCGTGGTGAAGTCGTACATTATGACAGTACCGTGAGATCGTGAATTTACGTGTGACGCTCGGCTGGCCTCTGCGCAACAAATTATCCTCGCAATTAATTCGAATCGGTACGGTCGTAACGTCCCGTCGATTTACGCGTTTCGTTAAAGTGCGATGGAGTGCGTTACGAGCGCGTAAAAAGCGAACCCTTCGCGAAGCGACCGTATATATCTAACGTCTGAATCACCCGCTTAGTCTCCGATTCCATGATGTGGCGTTAATCCTTCCTCAGAAATCGCAAGAAAATCCTCTCGAGCAAGTCTCCGGCATGAGGAAGAGTGGTAAAAGAGATACAAGGAGAGAAATGTTTAGAGCGAGATATCCGGGATATATCATGTTCGGTTCTAAAACAAAATGCACTTGATGCTTACAAAAAAAGTAGATATCCTGACGATTATTGAGATATTGATATTATATTGATCGAGTGAGGGAATTTATCGCAATAATAAAAAACACAGTTTATATGATATATCTCAATGATGGTAAAAAATGTTACAATTGATATCTATATATTTATAATTAGTGAGTCTATGTCTCCTCTACGCGAATAAACTTAGTTATCTTCTTAATATTAGAAACTGCTTTATATTTAACAAAATCTTAGCCGATTATTGATCGCTATATGATTTGCTGTCCCGAAGATGGCGAAACGTATGAAATCGTTTTAGAAATTGGAGGACACTTGGCATAAATCCGGCAATTCGCCTGGCGGGTGTAAATGTGCTCGATCGACACTCGACCGATGAATTTATCGGCCTGATAAGGATAAGGAACATATTGCAGACTCGACCGGATTCGAAGCACTTCGGGCGGATACCGCATGCGTGCATTCGCTGACCGCCATCAAAGCTTGATGCTGCCAGCAATGCAGGTGCATGCATCAGCATCTGTCAGCGCTCTCTCTCAGTGACTTGCCGATAAAGTATCTCTCAATATCTCAGTACACGAATGTCTGCATCCCGTTGGCACGTTGCTCCCTGGCACGTGGCGATGCATGATAATCGCAGCCTGGATTTTGCGGGTTAAAACTTATCAAAAAGTCTCTTGTATAAAATGATTGTATAGAATGATATGTGAAACACATTTTTTTGAATTTTACACATGTAATTCTAATTTTTATGTTAATTTAACAGGAAGCAAATATGTAAATAAATACACAAGTAATATATGAAAAATTAACGCAAAATTGTAACACATATAACACAATGACAATATATTACATTAACACCAGTGAATGTTAAAAATTTAACACAAAAATTTCTACACGGATAGAATCCACTCCAATACAAAATATTCTTTACTACGATGACTGCGAGCATAAGTTTCAAATTTGAGAATCATAATTTCATAGATCCCAAAGAGAATATAATTCTGTTGTAGGCCTGTGCAGCCATAACGGATGCAATGATCATCGACTATATACAAGGGAGCATTAAAGGGAATAAATCAGAAATAAAGGAGTAGATACGTATAAAAGAAAGTACCAGATAACGAACCTGAAATACTGAGGTAGGACGCGCGCCTCGAGCGTCCGAAAGTTTTAAATCTATCATTGTTGGATATCCTAGAGGCTCGCAACGTGTCCGGTCGCCGTGAGATTCCACGCTCGGACAGATCCTTGTCCTCTCGCGTTCGCCATTAACCCCTTCGTTGGCATTGACGCAATAGTGCGTCAAATTAATCCGTGCCCTGTGTGGCATTGACGCAATAGTGCGTCAACCTTTTTTTTCCTATTTAACTTGCTCCGATTTGGCATCCAAGTCTTATACGGGGGTTTTTGGGGTCGCTGAATACGAATCTGAATTCAAAATTTGCAAATTCAAAATGGCGGATCCAAAATGGCGGATAAAAATGCAAAAAATTACTTGATTGGGATGAAATTTGCGACTCGGGGATTTTTGGGGTCGCTGATTACGAATCTGAATTCAAAATTTGCAAATTCAAAATGGCGGATCCAAAATGGCGGATAAAAATGCAAAAAATTACTTGATTGGGGTGAAATTTGCCACTCGGGGGTTTTTGGGGTCGCTGATTACGAATCTGAATTCAAAATTTGAAAATTCAAAATGGCGGATCCAAAATGGCGGATAAAAATGCAAAAAATTACCTGGGAAAAATTGATTGGGATGAAATTTGCCACTCGGGGTTTTTTTTGAATTTCTGAATTTTGAGTTCAGATTCGTAATCAGCAACCTAAATAACCCATAAGTACCAAGATTTATCCAAATCAAGCCATTTTTTGTATTTTTGTTCGCCATATTGGATCCGCCATTTTGAATTTTTGAATTTTAAGTTCAGATTCGTAATCAGCGCCCTCAAAAACCCCAGGGTACAAATTTTCAGGATAAAAAATTTTCCTGCTATTTTGGGCACTTTTTGTCGAATTCTCTCTGCCAACGAAGGGGTTAATTTCCCCGCTCGAAGCTTTCGCCGATCTCTCCGCGATCGGAGCCCCGAAGTTTTCCTCCTACCTTGGGGCCGCCGTGAAATATGCAGCCCGGGGCAAGTACGTGCCAAAACTCCTTTGTTTTGCGCTAGTTAAAAGTTGGTGCGAGTCCAGAGATAAGAGAGAATAAAAAGGGGTCGCGCGGCCGAGAGAGAGAAGGATGGGAATGGAATTTTGTGGGGGATAGAGAAACGCGACAAGGAGAATTCAGACTCCTGGGTACCAGGGAACGATACGGTTGAAGGAGAAGAAGCAGAAGAATGGGAGGGAGGGGGGGGGGGTTAGTTGCGCCGAGAGTATTATTTTTATCTCCCGTGGGACCGTCACCTCTTTCTCCCCGTACTTATTTTCGCGAGCCAGCCAAAGTGTCATCCCCCCGCGAGAGCAACCCGCGCGCCGAGAATCGATAGGTTTAAGATGCGAGAGTTATGTGTCGCGGTAATTCCCCGGTGTAATGACTTAAGCATAACGAGCACAGCCGCGCCGCCCATTACGCTCTCGTGGGTTTTATCTAGGCGCGCTTCCCGCAGTTCTCGTGAGTGCAATGTGCCGGGGTTGGCGGTGGCGCGGCGCGCCGCGGTTCGTCGTTGCGCATCGCTTGTTCGCAATTCGAGCACGCGAGCTTGAAAACCCACCTGTACATATATCTGCCCGCTGTAATGCCGTTATTAAATTATGTATCCGTCAGAATTACAATTTATTTGCTCAGTTATGCGTCGTACATTTTTTTCTTCCTTGTCTATGAGGCTGTTACTGTTATATATTGGATTAAAGATGCAGATTCACTTAATTTAAAAAAAAATGCACAGGTGGAAGAACACTGATGAATTTGCAAAAGTTTCGACTAGAATTGCGACTTAATAGAAACGTTATTTCGTAGCTATTGCATTTTGCGCCTGGAGCGGCTTCGATTTTATTCCACTGAAGCGTATAAACGTTTTCGATTTGATATTCTACATCGCTGCAGTTTGACGTTTGTAGCGTCGTTTAGCGAGAAGTTTGCACGCTATATTTCTGGAACTCTTAGTTTCTAAGCATACCAAACGTTATCCCATAAGACACCGAAGAGTGAAATCGAGAAATACAGCCATTCTACGAATTCGTAATGAGAAGTCGCCATCGTCCTTGTCATCGTTGCGCCGAACACTGTTTTGAATTTCTGTGCCCATGAAATACCAGCCTAAGAAGTTTGCAGCGAAAAAATTTGTTCGACGTGTCGTGTGCCACTTGTCGCGTAACAGACGCCACCGCGCCACGTGTTTAACATTTCGTAGCGAATAGCTTGCCCCTTAATCCTTTCACGCCTGGACCGAGAAATGCTTGCGGTGGTCGGGATATAATTTTGCTTTTTTTCAACAGATGTAAAAGAAGATTAAAAAAGCTTACGCTAGTTTATGCAGGTGTGGGAGAAAGAAGAATAATATATTTAAAAGACAGTATATTATCCAAATGTATTTTTATCATTGCAGATAATATAATGATAATGTGTTATGAGACACTTTATCTTGTCTTGGAATATTTTATCTACCTATTTCTCTGTAATATAATATTTATAAGATATTTTCAAATGTCTAATTTTAAGCTAGACTAACCCACTAACCTATTTGTTATATATTTAAGATTATCTACATGCATTTAAAAACCCTTTTTTTTGTTATTACGCTGTGAAGTATTAATAACTTGTGTTTTTCATACAACTGCTGTCTCAATTTAAAATCATGTCGCTATTTGCAATATAATGAGATATTATCTCGAGATGCGAGTGCGTTGTATAAGCTATAAACTGTCGTTTAGCTTCTAAATAATAAATTGTCGGAAAAGCGGATACTATCCGGCATACAAGTGCATCTTTGAAACTTTTACGAGGCATGAAAAATATTTGGACCGGAAAGGTGCAGGACGTAAACATGCCCCGTTATCTGTCACATTGATCATGTCTAACGAATGATAAAGTGGCCTATAATCGTGATTAAAGTGACCGTGATCTTTTTCCTTTTTACACAAATCCATGTATCTAAGCCATGCTTTTTATTTTTAACATAATTTTAATATGAGTTATATAATTAAGATAATTAAATCATACATGGCAATGTTTTAAAAGATATTTATTAATGAGATTTCTAAAACTATAAATTTTTTATATCTTTATATAATATTTAAAAAAAATAGTGTTAGAGATTTTGTACATAATTTTCTTATTACAATAAAATCTGCAAATAAATCAATACCGAGAACTACAAAGTTACACAGCAAAAAGAAGTTTTGCGAGTTAGAAAGAAAAAAATATTCGAGAAATTATATAATTATAATAAAAAAAAGCGCTCTCTCTTTTCTTCTTGTTTGAGCCACATCTTGCTTATTCTAATGCTACATGTTGGAAATTATCTTACTTTAATAAAAAGGCAGGAAAATAACAGAAAAATCATCACATTAATCTAATTTTATTGGAAATAGGAATTAGGAATAACGTTATTTTTATCGATTTAAATATAATTTAGGAATCTTATCTTTTTTTCTCTTAGGTAATTCTTTTGGTGCATGTTGTTGCACCAAATTTGCGCTAAATATTCCGCCAAAATTGCAGGTAAAAGTAAATAACGAAGAACGTTGTAAATTCTTGCGAGTTGGCGCTTAGAAGTCTTTTAACAATGGATCTTGCTTGGAAGGAAGGGCGGTCGATAACTTTCACAGTGGATTTGTCTCCGCACGGCCGATTTCCCGGGCGCATCCTTTACCTCGTTCGCAAAGCGTCCAAGCGTGACAACCTTGCATTATGCCGCCGATTTCCATGACCGTAATGTCTCTTAAAGAACGACCGCCAATCTTCCGCAAGAGCGACGCCCGCGCCCGGCGCGTTGTTACTTTCCATATTTCAAGGCACGACCGACGTCTCGCGGTCGCGGTGTATCGCGTGTCATCGATTTCACGTTACCGAATATACGGCGCATTATAAATTTTTCATCCGCTGGACCGATCTTTCTCCGACGAGATCCACCGGCACGCCACTATGAATATTTTACCGCCAAATATTCGCGTGTTCGCGCATTCGCGCGCTATTGACGATCGAACGCCGCGCTTTTGATTTAATCATTATTTCTATATTTGCTCTTTCTTTTCTGAGTTTATTTGTAAGGATAGAATCGAAGGGATTGTGTGTGTGTGTGTGTGTGTGAGAATAAACCAGAAGTAAAAGAAACTTGCATAAAATAAAAAGAGGGAATCAAATTAATGATACGCAAAATTATATTTGTATTTTAAAGGTAAAGAATCTCCAGTTTTTGTCAAAATGGAATTAATGGAGTACTTTTCAATATAACGGGAGTTTAAATTGTATAACGATAAAGTTTTATGCTTATGTTTATTATTACTAGTTATTACTCCTAAAATATAATATTCAGAATTGAAAATTTTTATATAGCCTAATTGTTTAACCAAGTGCTATTTTAGCCAAGTGCTATTTAGCCAAGTGCTATACAAGTGTTATTGGCACTATTAAACATGTCAGTTAAGATACTTTATTAAAAACTTAATAAATTAAGTTGCTACTTTTATTTCATATCTAAAACAATATATTATATTTGATACTACTTGGTGTACCTAACCTTTTGTACCTAGAGCTGTCACTTCATGGAAACTTTCGTTTAATATACGAATTATATAGCTTACGTGTACAAATCGAAGTACTCCACTAATCGGACTAGATCAAAGAACAACGTTGAATCATTGAAACTAAGATTAAAAGCCTAATAAGAAAGATTTTCATTGATCGCAGATTTTATGCATGTACACACATGCAGTGTATATGGCGTTGCAATCTGACAAGGACAGATATCTCGTAGGATCTCATTGGATAAGGACAGAATGATCAAAATAATCGATATTTTTAATTCCGCTTAGATGAGGGCGCTTTCCCGTCGGAGTTCGGGCGTCACTCCAGGATCCCCTTAAAACTTTAAACCTTGTTTTCTCGAAACGTTTAAAAATGGACATACGATTCTTTACCTGTAAGATACAGATATATAATATTAGACTAGCAATATATTACCGTATAGGTACGTCAGGTATTTTCCTTTATTTAGGTGCAAACGCATATTTTTAAATATTTCCGAATAGACGCTATTATTTAAATTTTTTTTTTAGATATTTATCATGGAAGTATACAGCGTGTTTATGCACGTATGTGTGGTGAGATTGATACTTGTTAAGATTAAAAGTTAATCGCGTTTCCTGGTATCTCTGATGCACACGACTGTACATCGATCACGCCTCCGATTATCGATATAAGCGGAATGGAGACGAGCGCCGGATCTATCGATGCTGGCATGCGCGCGCATGCGGAAACTCGAAACGGTCGGCCTCGCCGTACATGCGGTCAGTCGCACCAAAGAAATCGCCCGTTGAACACGCGCACATACTCAGTGTAATAAAGCATTCCAAAAAGGACAAAGTTCAAGTGAATAAACCTTTCCCGCTCCATTACACGACCAATCTGCTCTAACAATACTGAGGATGCAGGTTGTAGCTCTAGAAGAGGCCTTTAAAAGAGACACAAGTATTCAAATCGTTAACATAGAAAGTGAATTGTTCAACACGGATGCATATGGACTTTTATTTATCGTCGACACGGTCTATATGCGCAACACCGATATATGTGTTCTGGCCACCGTGCTATTGCTGAGTATAAGTCGATCATGCGTTTAACGACACGCCGCGCCGGCGGGGGCATGTCGCGGTTTATTCGATTATCAGTGATTCGTCGAATTGGAATGGATTTAACGGGTATCGAAAATGCGTTCTACAATTCTCGAAATGGAACCATTTTATTATTTTTACGCGGTACACCAATTTTTGTTATTTTAACTTTTGGTAGATTTAGTGGTCAAAAATTATTACTAATTTTGAAAAGCTAAAAACAAATGATGAAAGATATCGAAGAAACAGCTGTATTTTATTATCTATAAATATTTAAACTGTAACGTGATTTTTTTAAGTGAACAAATTGTTTGAATTTTTTAAACAAATTTTTGGTTGATTTAAAGTTAATTCTTCTTTGTCGAAAGCGAGATATTAACTGTTTTTTAATTACAAGTGATTGAAACTCCAGAGGGATTTTTGTGGATTTATTTTCACTGATGCAGATAACTGGAACCACTGCATGCGAACGAGATACAAATACAAACGGGTTTATGTAAAAGTTATGCAATTTGACACCGCAACAATGTTGACTGTTAACAATGTTGACGGTATTATAAAAACAAAAGTGCAATTGTCTTACATCGCAAAAGTCTTTATTATCATAAACTTATCTTGCTCGCAGAGATCCCTAACAGCAATAATATCCTGTATATCTATAGAATATACTAAAAATATAATAAGGATGTATTTAAAAGAACATCCTTATAATATCTTATATTTTACGATATCCTCTGAACATTCTCAGAACATACATTTGCTGTTTGGGACGTCCTTTGTGCATACGTATACCGATTCTGTACAACTTTTTTACGACAAGATTTCTTGTTTACACAATGCTGCGAAAAATACTGCGCTTGCCGATCGAAACTGCAAATTCATCGCAGCCTGTTTTTCTTTGATGTTTCATCTGAAAAAGAGCACAGTCGAGCAGCGCCGATCCGCCAGTTTGATTTTGCTTTATAGACCAGTGCCATTAATATTTTTTGACGACAAAATTAGTAACAGGATGACTCTGGGTGGAAATGGTAGATAATTTTGCACTGAATGCGGGAAAAAAAAATGCAATTCGATCAGATGTATTTTAGGGTGTTCTGGGGTGACTTTTAGGGGTGGCAAGCGGTTTTTTGTGATTTCCGTCAAAAGTTGACCGCGGATAAAAAAGTGTTCCGAGAAAAAGTTGTAGATATTAAAAAGATCTAAAACTTTTGTATAGATCATTTTTCACATAACCTCAAAATTTTCTAGAAAAATGTAAAAAACTGTGTTTTTTGTTTTTATTTATTTTCTCGAACAAAAACAATTTTTTTTAAACCAAATTTGGTGGAAACTTACCTTTTTATGTCCCAAATAAGCTGTAATTTTTTGAAAAAAAAAAATTTATTTTTCGAGCTTTTATTGACGTAAAACCGAAATATTACCCCTAACTTCAATCGAAAAATCTCGTGTTAAAATTTTAGATTTTCGATTTTTTCAGGGGTGGATTTTATTCGTTGAAATGTCTATTTTCAGATGGTGAACAAAAAAATTGACCTCACTTTGAAAAAAATTGCCAGAAATTGCAAAAAACTGAAAAACCGTTTTTTCAAAAAATAATATTTTCATGTATTGCTTGAAATATGCTATTATTTATTAAAATTTTTAGTTGAAATGTATAAAAATGGTACAATTTAATGTTGCATGTATAAATGAAGTAATTGCAAATTATTGCAAATAATAGTAATGGTACAATTTAATGTTGCATGAATAAATGAAGTAATTGCAAATTATTACAAATAATAGTAATTGCAAATTGTTGAAGAATGGGATGCATAAAAAATGCCAAAATAATTTTTAAATCCATTGAATTAAAGTAAATTTCATTGTTTTAAACAAACTTAATTTTTATTCAGATGCAGTAAAATATATATATGTAATTTATAGTAAGTTAATTCCGTCGGAATCATAATAGCGTGGTTGTTAGGCTGCTGCGGTCCCATGAACCGGATTTCGATCCGGACGAACGTCTCCGGATTGATGCTGATTGGTCGTGACGTCATCCGACTTTCGGGCAAAACTTCTCCGGAGACGTTCGTCCGGATCGATATCCGGTTCATGGGACCACAGCAGCCTAACAACCACGCTATTATGATTCCGACGAAATTAACTTACTATAAATTACATATATACATTTTACTGCATCTGAATAAAAATTAAGTTTGTTTAAAACAATGAAATTTACTTTAATTCAATGGATTTAAAAATTATTTTGGCATTTTTTATGCATCCCATTCTTCAACAATTTGCAATTACTATTATTTGTAATAATTTGCAATTACTTCATTTATTCATGCAACATTAAATTGTACCATTACTATTATTTGCAATAATTTGCAATTACTTCATTTATTCATGCAACATTAAATTGTACCATTTTTACACATTTCAACTAAAAATTTTAATAAATAATAGCATATTTCAAGCAATACATGAAAATATTATTTTTTGAAAAAACGTTTTTTCAGTTTTTCGCAATTTCTGGCAATTTTTTTCAAAGTGAGGTCAATTTTTTTGTTCACCATCTGAAAATAGACATTTCAACGAATAAAATCCACCCCTGAAAAAATCGAAAATCTAAAATTTTAACACGAGATTTTTCGATTGAAGTTAGGGGTAATATTTCGGTTTTACGTCAATAAAAGCTCGAAAAATAAATTTTTTTTTTTTCAAAAAATTACAGCTTATTTGGGACATAAAAAGGTAAGTTTCCACCAAATTTGGTTTAAAAAAAATTGTTTTTGTTCGAAAAAATAAATAAAAACGAAAAACACAGTTTTTTACATTTTTCTAGAAAATTTTGAGGTTATGTGAAAAATGATCTATACAAAAGTTTTAGATCTTTTTAATATCTACAACTTTTTCTCGGAACACTTTTTTATCCGCGGTCAACTTTTGACGGAAATCACAAAAAACCGCTTGCCACCCCTAAAAGTCACCCCAGAACACCCTAAAATACATCTGATCGAATTGCATTTTTTCCCCCCGCATTCAGTGCAAAATTATCTACCATTTCCACCCAGAGTCGTCCTGTTACTAATTTTTTCCGTTTTTGATCTCTTTAACGCCTAATGGCACTGGTCTATTATGCTGCATAAAACGAATCGTCCGATATTACCCCTGCGGTGAACTAACTCTAACGATATTTTTTTCCCTGAACTTCGAACAAGAGAACGCTGTATCCGTGAAGGTTGTTTGCAAAAACTGCCAAATTCGCGATAAACTATTTTTTTTAAATAAAGTATCAATTATATCTCTCGAACAAAAGATAGTGATATTCATTAGAATTGATATTTTAGGCGGTCTGAGTATTTGCTTTGTTGTGTGCTTTCACGTGATTTTTTATTTAATTGCATTTTGCATTGTCGTTATGGAGGACAAATTTAATATATTTCTATACAAAATTGAGTGTATAATACTAAAACAAATGCATAAGTATTGAAAAAGTTTATAGCTTATCGAATTAGATATCATACTCCTCATGACTCATGTCATACAATGTAATATCTTTTGAATAATAATGTTACTTAATTACGTTACTATCGATACGTTAATATCGATATTGTTTTTGTTATTAATCCAAAAAAAGGTCCTCTCTGAGATGCACGTATATAGGAAAACAAATCCTTCCCACGTTTTATTCTTCGTGCATTGATATATTAGGAAAGATATTTCGATTCGTGCATCCTTTTATCAGAATATAGATATTGCGGAGGAATTCAAATTGCATTTCCCGAAATCGCACTGGTGTCTCACGAAGAATGACTCTTTCGTAACTGGAATGTGAAATGTCCCGGCGCGGCGTTGTCGACGCATGCCGCTTCTCTCTCTCTCTCTGTGATGTAATGTATTATGTATACATACATACATATATATTTTATGCAGTTCATAGTAAATCATGAGCCCAACTGCGAAGAGGTATGCTAATACCGAAGAGGCAAAAAAGTGCTGACTGCAGAGGCCGCAGGGCCAAAGACTTTTACGCGAGAAATAGCAGCGAGAAGTTAGGGCGCTCAACAAAGCCAGCTGTGTTCTTTATTCCGACGTGTCTCGTCTGGGGTTAACTGCGCATTTGTAACACTAGCTTCTCACAGAAATATTGCCATTACTAGCGTAGAATTTATGTAAACTACTTCGGTAAAAACAGCGTTCGCCACGTTTAATCCTTTCTTTTGTTTGGGTGAAAAACATAGCTGAGCAAGAGTCAGCTTTAACTTAACTTGAAAATTTGATACGAAAAACGTGATTACATTGAAGAACATTTTGTTGGAAAAATTTATGTAAAAAGGTCAACGTTAAAAGACCGCTGCTCTCTTGCCTGCTCGAGAAAAGTGATGCGAGGAGTGTTCTCGTGTTCTTTCCGCAAACAAGTGATTTATTATTCACGAAGGTAGATTTTTGAGCCTCATAAAATTCTTTCACGTTATAGCACCTTCGATTCAACCATATTTAAAGTTTTGACAAAAATATGTTCTTTTCCTTGTTACCACCTTTACCCTCTCGTTACTTACTTACAGGAATCATCCCTGGAACCCGCGCTTGTGCATGTCTTTCGCTCCTCCGGGGTGAGAGACGGCGAGTCGATGGTCGGATAAACGGCGGAGAGCCGTCGAGACCGCACGCCGCTTAAAATTACGGACAGCGGAAGTTGGGTGAAAGTTGGCCGAAGTTGGCTCATTCCGCGCATGACTAACTGCCCGCTCGTGTATCCGAGCTTCCGTAAACTCTACGGATACCTGGTGCCGCGCCGGTGCTCTTCTCGGGGAGAATACGATAACCGGGGCCCCTTAATTTGACTGTGGTTTCTGGTAGTATTTTTTACGCTGAACAAAAAATTATATAGGTCTTATAGGGCTAACTGCTTTAGTTTTCGAGATATGCAGTATTAAAGCTCAAAATAAATATAACTTTGGTAAATGTCTATATTTCAATTGTATGTGTATAAACAGTACACACGTAAACGAGAGAAGAAGTTTAGTTTATTGTTTAGTTTTATTAGGCGGGGAAGGGGTCGCGCGGGCCAAATTTCAAGAATTGGTGAAAAACATTGGGTGATGCTGCGCTTTACCTACACCAACACCCCGAGTAGAAATTTATTCAGGCGTGCCTGTTGTCATGTACGGCCCTGATCAGATTTGAATGAGGCATGCCTGACTACGGCATGCCAGATTAGGTCCTGACTGGTGCCATATCAAGCATGCCTGATTATATATAACTAGGCAAGCCTGTAAGGCAATAATCAGGACCTTTTTGAGTATCCCCTAATACACAAATTTTCAAAGGTCAAAATCTGATATATTTATTAATATATTTATAATATTTATAATAAAACATCGAGGGCCTTTTTTATTTGACTAATATTATTATATTGTAGAAAGTACAATTTGTCTTCTTTTATTTATAATATTAAAATTTGTTTTTAATAATTATATATTTGAATTAATAAATTATATATATACGTACTGTATGTGAGAATTTTTTCTTATTGTTAATAGATTAGATATGATAAATATAAGGTTAGGTTAGGAAACCTAACCTTATATTTATCACAAATATTTTAAAATAACTTGGGTTCTTACCGTGACTACAATACTGTCAAAAAGTTAATGATAGACAACTGACGTTATATTAGTATTTGGCTGGGTTGTCCGTCCGCCTTAGGCATGTGCAGTGTATTAATCTCATATGTACAGATATATAATACACACTGTGTTATTATTATAAAATAGCTGTTAATCCACCGCTATCAGAAATTGTGTTTTTTATATATCTCTATATCTGGCTTCGAAACTATAGACTACTGATTTCATCTTTTGTACAGTCAATCTTTTTCTAATTGCACAGGTGAGTAAAAGTACATCGTATTTACATCAATATATATGCTGTTGAAATTTTATGAGATTACTCATAAAAAGGGTCCTCATGAATTCGGCTGACATGGTCCTTATTAGGTAAATGAAATCCGGTCCTGAACATGCAATGCGTTACACATCTTGTCAGGACCATGTCAGGTGACTTTACCAGGGCCAGATTATGTATTATGGCACACCTGATCTGGACCTGTTCAGACAGTAACTGAAATTTCTACTCGGGACTGTCGCCCGCGCTACGGTGGAGCCCCTTCCCCCGCATAATTGCGTACTATTTATACACATGTACTGTATACACATTCAACCACGGGGGGTGCGGGGGGGGGGGGTACACACGTGTGTGTGTGTGCCCTGCTTTAACGAAAATCACAACTTCTATAAAGCAGAACATACACACGTGTGTGTGTGCCCTGCTTTAACGAAAATCACAACTTTTATAAAGCAGGACATACACATGTGTGTGTGTGTGCCCTGCTTTAACGAAAATCACAACTTCTATAAAGCAAGACATACACACGTGTGTGTGTGCTCTGCTTTAACGAAAATCACAACTTCTATAAAGCAGAACATACACACGTGTGTGTGTGCCCTGCTTTAACGAAAATCACAACTTTTATAAAGCAGGACATACACATGTGTGTGTGTGCCCTGCTTTAACGAAAATCACAACTTCTATAAAGCAGGACATATACATACGTGTGTGTGTGTGCCCTGCTTTAACGAAAATCATTAATCTAACAAAAATCTAACTTAACCTGACCTAACTTTTTAATGAATAACGAGCGATGGCTAAAACCTTCTGAAGGTCACTCGGGGTCATGACTTTGACAACATATATCAAGGTCATTGAAATCGGTGAAGTCGCCCTTAATCTAGACATTTACCAAGTTATATTTATTTTGAGCTTTAATACTGCATATCTCGAAAACTAAAGCAGTTAGCCCTATAAGACCTATATAATTTTTTGTTCAGCGTAAAAAATACTACCAGAAACCACAGTCAAATTAAGGGGCCCCGGTTATCGTATTCGTGCCCTCTTCTCGAGAACAGCCGCTCGGCACACTTTCCGGAGTCGGCGACGTGGCCGTCCACTTCGATTCGCTTCTCGTCGTTTCATATTCCCGCGCGTCAACGTCAATTTCACCGTATTCGTAATATTCGTATTCGTCCAAGGAGAACACATAAGTCAAGATAATGTCAAAATGGCATCTTTCAAAAGTCATAATTCTATAAGTCATGATGACGTCATTGTGGTTCCTGGCAAGGACGATTTTGTGATGTTACAAAGACGTCAAAACAACGTCTTTTTGACTTTTTTCGAAATTTTTTTCGTACATATAATTAATATAACATACTTATATTTAAAAATATATTAAAAAGTAGTTTATTTTTAAATAATTTATTATAATTAAATGCAAATTGTAGTTCAATTGTGGGCAAATTTTTTTCTCGGAGACTGTAACGTGAGAATTTACATTCCTTTTTCAACATATTATATATTTGAGTGACTGTGTATATTGGGAGCTTTCCAGCAAGCAATACAAGTCGACACAAGTATCGTTTTATCTTTGTTAAGCCTTGTGTTTACGATACTAGAAATCGCTCCGAGATCTAACAGAAAAAAATTAATTAATTACATTTAAACAATTCGGCAATTGACCAATGCGATTGGTTAATTCTTTCTCCGTCCAAAATCTCGGAGCGATTTCTAGCATCGTGGACACAAGGCTTTACTCATTGCCAAAAGAGAAAGGTAGAACGATGTTTGTGTCGACTTGTGTCACTTGCTGGAAAGCTCCTATGCATTATATATATGTATGTACCATAATATAACACTTATAGAGTTCCTGGTAATCAGAATCCGCACTGAGAGTCGAAAAACAGTAATAATTCCTGTATTTTTGCTCATTCTCAACTTTTAATCTTTCTTACAGTAACCATTACGCACTACTACAATAAAAATTCTCCTAGTAACCAGTACGGATTTTACAGTAACCATTGCGATAAAGACTAGTAATGATTCCGGTGCAATATTTTAACAAAAAAAAATTCTTTTTTTATTTTCAAATAGTTCTCATTTTTTTCTAATATTTCTAATAGTTTAATTTGTATTTGTGGTGTCGCATATATTTTATTTTATTAATTAAAATTACGCAAGGTTTTACAATTTTTGAAAATATATTGACGGGAGACGAGATTTGAACCTAAGATTCCGGAATGATAACTTAATACGCTAACGCTGAGCTAACAATCTATTCTACAATAACTATTATGAATCTCATATATCTTTTTGAACTGTTCTGAACTTGTGCAATAAAACAAATATGGAGAGCCAACAGTAATGGTTACAGAATCGCACATGATTGAATAATTGAACTTCTCAGTAATTATTTCTTTTCTATTATTTCTTTCAGACAGTATCGCTTACGATTTTAATCTTTAGATATTACTGTCTTTTTCAGTAGACATTAATTTTTTTTAAGTAAGCATCTGTATATTGAGATTAAAAGTTGAGAATAAACAAAAATTCAGAGACTATTACTGTTTTTCGGCTCTCAGTGTGGCTGTACGGTAGCAACTTTTTATTGGTTCGTCATTTTTTAGCAAAAGCAAGAGAAACAGAAAGAGAAAGAGATAGAAAAAAGACAAAGAAATAGATATAAAAAAAAAGAAAACAATAGTAAATATATCCTTCTCTCTCGTAGACTTTTGTCAGAACTGCAAGTTGGCCAGACTCTGATTAAAGGGATTCTAATATAACACTATATAATTTTTTTATATATAAGGTAAATGTACCAATGCCGGGACACTTGAAAAACCTATGTCTGGACACCTTTATCATTTTAATTTTTAAATAAATATAACGCGAATTAAAATCAAAGATAGGTAAAAATATAATACAAGAAAAATATTCTTATCTTTGATTCTTTGATTTTAATTTGCATTATAACTTATTTAAGAATTTATAATGATAAAAATGTCCAGAGATATTAGGTACGTGTCCAGGCACATTGGTACATTTATTACCTTAGTAGGCTTAGTATATACTATAATTTTCAACTTATTGTAGGGAAATTCACGGGAAGATATCTTCGTGTCGAACTCTTTATTCATCGATCGATTATTACACTGCAGGGAACATCGCTCTGTCTCGCGAGTATGCTTCCTTCGCTCGAGGTTCTCGGCGGCGTCCGGTCTCTTCCCTGGCTGAGAGGATTCTGCCCTCTCGGCGATCAACGTCCTTCCTTCTCTTCGAACGAACTCGGTTCGTTCGACTTCGAATTATGTCAACAATGACTACCGCTTGTCGCACGTAAACACGACCGCGTCAACGGTCCGCGCCTCGCTTGTTACTAACGTCGATGAAAATCGCTTACAGCTCGGCCATCCTGACTTTTTGACCGTCCCGGTCAAACTCACTCAAAACAAAAATCCGCTCCTATATTTACAATTGATCAATAAATACATTCACACTTTACTCAGCATTCGTCAGTCATTAATACAATATTAAACGCATAAATAAGGACGCATCTGATCCCGCGCCAGTACACCGGTATACGGTCGCTGTGTCAATTGAAACCCATCGATATCCACCACAACATAACGGTCGTGGTCTAATACTTTCTTTACTATATACGGGCCTTTGAATTTCGGCAACAACTTCTTATTGATTCCGGCCGCTGTCTCGATATTCCGGATCTCAACATAGTCGCCGACTTTGTATTCCCGCGCGGCCTTTCGTCGCAAGTTATATCGCTCGGCGCCCTTTCGCTGCTCTTCGTCTATTTGAGATCGAGCTTTTTCCCGAAGCAACGTAAAATCGCGTTTTTCGTGCAAGTTCCGATTAACTAAATCGCGCAGCATGTCATTCGGTTTACCTCTCTGCTCAAGACCGAACAACAGGCGAGCAGCCGTTTCACCCGTCGCACGACAAATAGTATTGTTAACGGCAAACTCTACCTGTTCCAAAACACGATCCCATTTCGAGGGCACCTCGCTGAGTTTCGCCAACATCGGTGTTATTATTCTATTAAATCGTTCGACCTGCCCGTTCGCTCGTGGTGTGCCTACCGCTACCAATACATGCTCGATCGCTTCGGCTTCCAAATATTCTTTGAACGCGTCGGATGTGAAACAATTTCCTCGATCGGGAATCAATCGTTTCGGCCTACCATATGCACGGAAACAATCATTAAGATGTTTTCTTACTTCCTCCGTCGTAGTCGATTTACAAGGACAGAGTCTAAGGAATTTTGTGAACGCGTCAATTATTCCGAACAGATGTAAATATCCCTCTGTCCTTCCGCTCGATGGAGAAAATTCAATACATTTAAGACAATTCCAAATGTGTTCACGCACCTTCTCGCGCATACGAGGAAATTTCTTATTACTGTCTTTCCGATATACAAGTCCGTCCCGCAACTCGTAATATTTTACATCGCTGCTCTCGAGTTCCGTACAAATTTTTACAACCTTATTGTCGCGATCCCGACAAACAGATAAAACGAGCTCATATTCATAATCTTGTAAGAAAAACGCCCAACGCGAAATTCGAGGATTCCCATCTCTTTTCTTCAACGTTAAACGAAAACTATCGCAATCAGTAACCATTTTAAATTTTTGTCTCGCCAAATATAAACCAAACGGCACACGCCTGAATTCAAACTGGCCCAGGGGCGTCACAAAGGACGTATACTTTACCGACGGCCCGTGTATTTCCATGTGGCAATATCCATCCCTTAGATCTAAGTTAGTATAATACTTCTTACCCCGCAAGCTATCGAAATCATCGTCGATCCGTTCCGGTGGGAAATTGTCGCGTATGGTAATCTTATTCAATTTACGAAAGTCCACACACAACCTACGTGGACGCGAACTTATGGACTGTTCGCAATTGAGCGCAATGACCATTTCAGATTCGGGCACAAAATTCCCCTCTCGAATATTCGCCAGGTCACGCGGCGCGGACACATTCTCTCCTACAGCCGGATTCACTTTCAACTCGTCGCAAGTTCGAGCAAAGTCATCGCTGTATTCGATATATACTAACTGGTCAATCGCGCGCGCCTTCTCGATCCCTGTGACCTCGAGAGTTTTCCCGAATATAACGCGTAAATGCGGGCAATTTAAAAAATCTCTTCCCAACAGAACGTCGTACGTCATCGTATCGCTTGGTACCGTATAAAATTTTATCTCACAACGCACGCCCTTCACTTCCAAAACGCCGCGGAATACCCCATCGATATTTAATCTCGAGCCATTAATTCCGCAAAACTGACGAGATTCTTCCTCCTCAAGCAGACGCGACTCACCCGGGATCACATCGCTTCGCACGAGACTGATCGGCGAGCCCGAATCGATCAGCGCGTCGACCACGTAACAACACGATTCGTTATTCGTACTTTCCGGCGAAATTTTCACACGAGCCACACCAGGCCTCGGCAACTCGATAGGTTGTACCATATTCATGGATGTCGCTCGCGCCAGGTTTCCCGCCGTGTCCGCCGTCAAGGACTGATTCCGCCTCGGGCAGTCCCTCGCTATGTGCTCCGCTGACCCGCACACGAAACACGACCTTACCATTGGCCGCCTGCACTGCGTCGCCATGTGCCCCGTCTCTTGGCACCTGTAACATCTCGTCGGTCCCTTTCTCGCCGTCGACATCTCCATCTTTCCATCGTCAGTCGCTCTCGACACGTCCCTCCTTGCCCCGACGCCGCTCGGCCGCCCTGGATCCCGCTGGATCTTCTCGAACGCCTTCAATAGCTCGGTTCCCGTCCGGTAATTCATTAGTCGGGCCTGATTCTGCAACCGCTGATCCACCACTCCCTCGATCAAATAGTCCACTATTTCATCCTCCGCGATCGGTATACGGTTGGCCAGAATCATCTTGTCGTGATAATAATCGCAAAATGATTCACTCCCTCTCCAGATCCGAGACTCGAACTCTCTCCGAAGAGCTAATTTTCCCGGACGCAGGTCAAACATTTGTTCCATCTCTCTAAGCAATTCCTCTACGCTCAGCGTCAAGTATTCAGCCCTCGAATAGAACCACATCAACGCGCGTCCTCTCAGCCGCGAGCTAATTAATATCCTCGCCGCGTTTTCATCTAATTCGTATGTGTGTCTAAGTAGCTGCAATTGCTGCCTCCACCTCCAAAAAGCATTGTCCGTTCCGTCAAATTCTGGCAACAATTCCTTTATATTCCGAACGCCACCGGACACCGACGTCGCGCTGCTACCCGCTGACATGCTCATCGCCGGAGAACGTCGCAGCATCTCCATCTCTCGTCGGAGCAGTTCCTGTTCCATCTCCCAGAGCTCTTTTTCTCTACGCAGGAGCTCAATCTCCTTCCTTAGAATCGCGTTGTCGCGCTCCTCCAACTCAAGCGCCGCGATTCTCGTCCGCTCCCCTCGCACCGATGTCTCACCGTCTCTCATCGGATCCCCGACCTCCTTCGTCGACCGGCACACGTCTTTCGATCTATCGGCCTCCTGCGAGGTACCCCTCCGTCGCGCCGCGAGCTCATGCCACACCTCCGAACTATACTCACTCAAACGTTTAATTAATTCGGGCTTCGTCCCGCCCGTCGGTAGTCCCCGTTCGCGAAGAGCATCTTTTAATTCTACTACGGTATACTCGCTTCCCATTGCATCGAATCGGTCGTCTCTCTCGATCAAAGCCATCCGTGCTCACTTGACACACGCGGTTACACCGAATTGTCTATTCGCACACTCTGCCTTCCACTTCGCGCCGAGTCACAGGCTTGCCTTGGATCACAATCCCACTTCTGATGTTGTAGGGAAATTCACGGGAAGATATCTTCGTGTCGAACTCTTTATTCATCGATCGGTTATTACACTGCAGGGAACATCGCTCTGTCTCGCGAGTATGCTTCCTTCGCTCGAGGTTCTCGGCGGCGTCCGGTCTCTTCCCTGGCTGAGAGGATTCTGCCCTCTCGGCGATCAACGTCCTTCCTTCTCTTCGAACGAACTCGGTTCGTTCGACTTCGAATTATGTCAACAATGACTACCGCTTGTCGCACGTAAACACGACCGCGTCAACGGTCCGCGCCTCGCTTGTTACTAACGTCGATGAAAATCGCTTACATTATATATAATATAATAATTTTAATCAAGTGCCAGGCAATTTTCTCGCAGAAATTAAAAAAACCCGTTTGTAGATTCTGTAGATAGATACTTCCAGAAGGATTCACTTTTTTCAGAACAATTTGTGAAAGTGGTCGAACAAATTATGTTTTCGAAAATTAATATAAAAATCCTGAAAGTCTAAATATCGTCATGTAATGATTTTATGACGAGTCACTCTGTATAGTCATTTTGGAGTCATAATAGTTCAGTGATTAAACTCTGACTTTTTTCCGTCATTTTAACGTCACAATGACATCATTTTGACTTTTTGTTCTCCTTGGGGAAGCGATTACTTATTTGTCAGAAGGATTGGATCTTAAATTTTCTGTTTTACCGGTCGAACGCGACTTATTTTTTAATACAAACTTATTTCTTTTTATTGTTTTTGCAGATTTAAAAATCCGTTTCTAAAGTTTATGTTAAGTATTATGCACTAATGTACCCTACAGCGAATGATATGTTCTAGTACTCTTCCGTACGTGCATTGCATATACACATTTATTTTAATCGTTTTTCGCACTAATCTTTTATATTAGATATGTCTAAACCCGATTTTGAGGACTCTATGTTTTTTCATTATTATGTAATCCACATTCCACAACGTTCTCATTTTGTAACAATAAACCACAGAATTTTTATATAAAGTAAGTATTGTCACGATTCGAGTTGACAGCTCTAGACACTCTCTTATTACCTATGGAATAGTTAAAGAAGATCTGAATATCTGAAATTATTTTTGTTCTCGACATAAAATCGTTCATTGTGGGGCGCATTAGTGCATATGGTAAATATGCATATTAGGTCAAACCTCACTGATGACCTTGACCTTGACATATGTTGTCAAGGTCACCCTCCTGAGTGACCTTCAGAAGGTTTTAGCCGGCGGTCATTGTTTATTAAAAAGTTATAAACAAAAAAAGGTTGAAAAATATAGCAGCTATTTTGAGTATTGGAAGACATAAATGATTAATATATACGTCGAAATAGTTCACACATACACTTTTCACGCGAGACGAGTTGTCACATGGGTTCGTGGCGCGCTTTACAAGCTCGTTTATTGTATATCGCTACAAATATTCACACAGATGATTCAAGCAGTTAGGTATCACGCTGGGAGTTTGTTTAGTTAAATATTGTTAAAGTGCGTCATCTATCCTATGTAGGTTAGTGACGCGCTTTAAACAGTTAAATACTGTTAAAGCGCGTCATCTAATCTATGTAGGTTAGTGACGCGCTTTAAACAGTTAAATACTTTTAAAGCGCGTCATCTAACCTATGTAGGTTAGTGACGCGTTTTAAACAGTTAAATACTTTTCAGTTAATAAAAACTTGGAATGTCATAAATAGAGTACTACCTTATACATAAACACGAATTCCTCGATTCTGTATAGTGTGAACCTTGCTTTAACTTAGAAAGCACATACAAAGTATATACTTTCTATTCTCTACTTTAAATAACTTTCCTTTCAATATATCAACAATTCGCTGCTTTAAATAATTTTCCTTCGTTCATACATATACTATTTCCACATAAATATCAATTATTTATGTCTATTAGTACTCAAAATAGCTGCTATATTTTTCAACCTTTTTTTGTTTATAACTTTTTAATGAACAATGACCGCCGGCTAAAACCTTTTAAAGGTCACTCAGGAGGGTGACCTTGACAACATATGTCAAGGTCAAGGTCATCGGTGAGGTTCGACCTAATATGCATATTTACTGTTCATATACTTTAACTCTATAGAAAAGAATTTTTAAATCTGTAAAGACAATAAAAAGAATAGCGTGTTTTAAAAAATCACGATCGGTAAAAACAGACGACTTCAAAATCCTCCCCTTTTAAAAATCTATTCTTCTTCGATATTTTTTTCATTTGATAGAATAAACTTATAGTCTACTATGAGCTATGGAAAGAATACATATTGCGACAACACTCCTGCTATTTTATATCAAAATATAGCGGTTTAATAACGACGACCATATACGTAAAACAATTCTCTCGAAGCTCTCAAGATGACTTTATTACAGTTTCAAGCACAAAATCGCGCGACTATCGATCCGCATTCTGCATCTCGAGGCTCGGGCCAAATCCTCAGTCTCTCTCCTCAGATATTTTATCTCGCTATTCCCGCGGCCTTCTCGTTCAATATTTCGCGCAGGCATAATGGATACACTGCATACATCGTCGGAGAATTTAGGTAAAAATGACAAATACGTGAAATGATATGCAAATCCCGGTAAGAAAGATGAATCCCGCCGTTCTCAACGTCGTCTGTGTCGTTCTCGTTTCGCCGCCGCACTTGCCGCATTTCTCTCAAGCAAGTCGCGGAAAGACCGCCGCCGTGGCGTCTCTCTCACCTATGGCTTTTCCATTAAAGCTGCATCATCAAAACCAGCGATGACGACGTCTGAGCTTTCATTGTTCACTCGGCACTCTTCCACTTGGACGCGAGCGAGAGAATCAGCTTATCCAATTTTTCCGCGGCGGAAACGCACCGAAAGAAAAATCTTGTAATCGCGTCTCGCATCATATACCTACGTCCGGCGGCTTTCGTTTCCGCCAGCAAAAACGGCGCGCACGATGTAGGTATCACTCACGTTGAAAGCGCGGAAAGCGCCGGGATACGGGAACTCACGAGGGTGAACGTGAAAGTAAGCGCTTTTCTTGCTGATTTTTTTTTTTTTTTTTTTTTTTTAATGGAGTCTAACCAATTTCGCTAAGACGTCTGCAAACGCAGATGGGTACCCACACAGAGACGAAATTGGTTTAATATCTTTGCAGCATGTTAGTAGATTTACCTTAGCGAAAGATATGAAAAGTAAATGAAAGGCAGAGGACAAAATGCAGCTTTGCTTCTCACAGCTTTGTCAGATGTTTACTTTTTTATTTCAAAAATACACGTTTTTTTTTTACATTTTCATAAATGTGATGCATGGGAGAAAATGCGCGGAGAGGTTTTATTAATAGGATATGACGAGACATGACTTTTGAAATACAAATGATGATTCTTAAACAAAACTTTTTTTATTACATGGAAAAAGAAATGGAATTAAAAAAGAATTAAATTAAAAAATAAAGTAGGACGAAATAAGGTAAAAGAAAAAAATGAAAGAAAAGACTGATACTATTATTATTATCAAATAAAATCTTTATCAAATATAAAGAAGATTCTAACGAGACATCAATATGCTTCAGAAATGGTGGTACAAGTAAATATGTTTTCAACGCATTGTTTAAATAAGAAAACTTGACATTTGTTGCTTAAAGTGCAGTTACAGTTATAATTCTTGTTATTTAATTAAGCATAGAAAGCGAAGTACCTCGTAATGAATAAGTCTTACAGCAGGATTCCACTTTGTTATAGAAGTAAAAAGTAAAAACACAGTCAACGACGTAGTGAGTAAGGGAACAACGGAAAACACACAAGCATATTTACGTATACGCGGATTAATTAAAATAGAATTATGATACGGACGATACGACCGCTCTCCTCAAAACCGCTTTCGAGGAAGTTGTTTCTCGAAATAAATCCCTATTAATGCTAATGTGTATATATGTGCATGTACGCACGCGCGTGTGTATGTGTCGCGTGTACAACACTACTTTACGAATATAGACTTGCGCATATCATGCCAGCGCGAGACAATAATTGTGCCGTAATTTTTCTCAAATGATGCACTCCTCATATGAACATATATTGCCCATTTTTTATGCGAAAAACTTCAAGGATATTAAGCATTTTTTTTCAACATTTACCTCGTGATTATTATTTAACCAATGAGCTGTATAAAATATTTCTTTTAATCGCTATATTTTATCCATAATCCCGACTAGGATAAGGTATACCTGATTTGTATAAGGACCTAATAAGGTGAGTGACGGGTAATCCTCATCAGGTTACACCTTACAATGTCCTGACAAGAACTAAATAAGGAAGACCTTTGTAAGGTTGTACTGATTAAATCCACATTAGGACTTTTATGTACCAACCTAGTGTATTATTTAATAAGGTTATGTTGATCGGGTCCTTGTCGGGATTCTTACTTACTTTTCCTAATAAGGTTATGTTGATCAGGTCCCTGTCGGGATTCTTACTTACTTTACCTATTGTGGTTTACCTTAGGTTTTAACGAGGATCATTTAGTTAACCTTACATTCACAGCACGCATGCACACACTCAAGAACGTACTTACGCGGGCACGCACGCGTACACACATCAAAAATTTTGTGTGTGTGTGTGTGTGTGTGTGTGTGTCAACTATAAAAATAATAATATAAAACTTATAAAAATAATATGCACAAATAAATATAAATAATGTATAGTAAAAGTTATAAAAGACATATTAAAATATAAAGAGATAAAAAGAATTTTTATATATCCTTTTTACACACACACATACACAAATTGATGTGTGTAACACGTGTGTGCACACGCGTGTGTGTAAAAAGAATATATAAAAATTCTTATTTTTTAATTATATTTTTATATTTCAATTCCCGTGTAGAAATTTGTTAGAAATTTGTTACTCTTTTTAAACTGAATTTGTTTCTTAAGATAATTTTTGAAAAATTATATATTTGCGCTAGTTGTGACATATGTAGATTATATATAACACTTATATCAAATTAAGAAGTGGTCTACCACGTAAGGCAGTTGGCTCACGATCCAGAGGTCCCGAGTTCGAATCCCACCAAGGTAAGTTCGTTTTTATGTGTTTTGAAATACGAGAAAATATTTATAATTATAGACTGCATATCTTAAGAAACAAATTTAGTTAAAAAATAGTAATAAAATTTCAAAATAAATAATTTTTTAAAAATTTTTATAAGGGAAGGTCCTGATAAGGTCCTGATAAGGTCCTGATAAGGTCCTGATAAGGTACCTTATCAGGACCTTGCTAGGAATCCTGATAAGGTCCTGATACATGTACTGCGTTACATGACTTATTAGGACCCGATAGTATTACCTCATCGGGACCTGATCAGCAAATGAGGTTAACCTGATCAGGACCATGGGTTAAATTTCTAGTCGGGATTATTAATTATTCTTGTAAGTATTTTATTAAAAAATTCTTCCCCAATATTCTTGTTATTTAATGAAAAACGCCCTGTAATGAGATTTTGCAATATAATTCAACGAATTGCCACAAACGGCAATGGTAATTGATTATTTCGCTTATGAAACTTAATGCAAGTGGAAACTAGATAAAAGCTGCTACAAAGAGCGTTCGCTCGGCATAATCACGCGCCCTACGGACTCAAGAATATGCCGCGAACCGCGCGTTATGGGCTCTCGATAGTGATATTAAGATGTGATTTATCTTGATCCCGGAGTTGCAGGGCAGCAATTAATCTGCGGCCAGCTCGCAGCCATAGAATGACCATTTGTGTTCACCCAGTAATTAAAGTGCCATCGGCTTTATTACGTAATGTGTGGCGCAATTAAGTCACGCCGGTGCCGAGCGCGAATGGAGCACGATGATTTCGTCGCGGGCACAATGGCACGATGTGACCCGATTCCGTGAAAATTTCTCTCCCTTGAAAATGTAGATCGTATAAAATAACATGGAAAACGTCACGAGGATTACGCCGTGCCGCGCGCTCGGTTTAACTGACCGTCTCTGATATAGAGAGTGTGGCGCATATGCAAAATGTTACGTATATTTGCGTATACATGTCTGTAATCAAGAGGGTTTAAAGTACTATTGAAACGTGATATACATGAAGAAATATATTATCGCATAAAATACGTAAATGACGGCCGGAGAATGCAAAAAAATGCATAAAATTCGAAGATCGATGAGCTTTAATAAAAAAGTCTCGTAAAGTCTCGGAATACGCCGCGATCTTCGCGTAGCTTGGTCACTGCAAAATTGATGGCACCGGCCGCTGCCGCGACCAGCAATTGTTATTAAAAAAAAGAACCTCTCGGACGTTTACGTAATCACGTACATCACACCATCATCGCGCTATAAAGCGCGCGCGCGCACGCGCGTGCGACTGCAATTCTCGGCAGTGATTAAGGCCTGATTTATATCTGTCGTCGACGTAGCCGAGCAATTAATACCGGAAAACAGAAATGGAGGCACCATGGACGACAATTGCGGGGCTCGTTCATCACGCGAGGGCTCGTTTCACCAAATGTAATAATTAGTGGAACATACGTCAGGAGTTCTTACCGGCCGTGTGGCGATACATCTCGTCGTATTCTTCGTTAGCGCCTGACGTGGATTTAATTAATTTCTGGCTTTCTAGAGAGAGCACTCGGGAAAGCAGGTATAAATTTGAAAAAAAAAAAAAAATTAGTGAAAGAGAAAGAGAAAGAAAGAGAGAGAGAGAGAGAAAGATTTCCCACATAGAACGCATCACCTCTTTGACAGGTTAACATGCAATTATTTCTGATCGCATAAATTTATAAATTAAAAACGTGAATTCACGTATAGTGCGAGCACAAGAATGTTATACTCATGTATTACGGGTGTATTGGTTGTTAAGCGCTGTGTGAGCGTAATTAGAGGCTAATTACGCTTCCGTAATTACAGATACTTATATAAACAAATGCTGTCTGTTAGCCTATCGTTACATCATTTCTGTACATTAAGGAGGACCGCGTGTACGGGAGTTAATCAGGGAGAGTCTTTGAGACGTAGTAACACGCGGGCTCTCCACGGGCTGAACAAACGAGTCGAGGGACCCCGAGTCCCGAGTTTAAGAAGGATAGGTCAGCAAAGAAATCGCCCTGCTACACGTCGCCGAATCGGGAGATCAGGAACCAATCAGTCGCGATTGGTTGTACGGTCGTCGGCCGCAGGCGGTATTCCCGAGCGATCCCGGAGCCCACGTGCCAAATTGCAAATCGATATCTCAATTTGCCTCGGCGTCAGACGCAGGTAGACAAATACCCTCCTAGGATCCTTTTCCCCCGGGGAACGTCTCAGTATGCAGCTTGTGTCGCTGTCAAAGTTCTGTTATGTCAGGGGGTACGGCGGCGGGCGTACGCACGTTCGCTGTTATTTTTACCGTCTGCCTCCTGCCGATTCCCATTTATTTTAGATGGAGACAACGTTGTACGTTTTCGACTCCCGCGTTACTATAACGATAATACGAGAGAATGAAGTATGTTAGATGTTGCTTTATAGCAAACAAATCTTCCTCATACCAAAGAATATTATATCTTAAAATATTAAATGTCAGAATCTGATTAATTTAAAATCAATTTAATGAATAAGCAAAATTATCAATTTTTTGCAAAATTTAAATTCTTACTATTAAATACTTTTGCAAATAATCTTTCTTGAAACGTTACTTAAAATTAAATTAAAAATAATGCTTTATTATTTGTTTCTTTGCAACTTAACTTGAATAAAATCCTCTTCAATTGTATATAACTGTATATAACTTGAAAATTATTAGTTCAGATATTTGTTAAGAGAAAAAACCGATTTCAAGTTGATTAAAATATCCATAAATAAAGAGTAGGGGAGACCGGGCAAAGTCGGCTCCGGGGCGGAGTCGTTTTTTCAATTATCTCGAAATCTGTATGTTGTGTGAACTCGCCATTAAGGGGATACTGGAGTGGCAAGAATTACCGACATTTTTTTTGGAGGGCTAAACTTTGAATTGGCTTTACGGAATTGAATTTTGTTTTTACAGAATTAAAGTACGCATAAAAACGGAAGGTGCTAGCGTTGATTTTACATCAAAAACAAAAAAAAATAAAAAAATTATACGTATGACGTGACAACATTTGCTGCACATAAAAATTTAGACTTTGTACGTATAAAATAAGCATATAACACCCTTGGAAATACAATAAAGAAGAATCCTGTGCTTGCAGAAATGAGCTGCGAGCTTTAGTATAAGAGAACAAATCTCCTGAAAATCTCATATGTATTTTTGCGTGCGGAGTAGCATTGCGTGTAGTGAGAGATGGCGCAGCAATCGAAACAAGGACAGATGCCTCTCGTTAGACAAGGGCAGATATAGGCCGGTAATATAGAAAATGATAGAAAACGAATTAGAACGGAACTAAAAATGTTCGACATTACCGACATCGAGGAAGTTCGGCTGTCACTCCAGTATCCCCTTAATAAATCACATATATGAGACATTTGTAAGCGCGGATTATGGTGCCCACCAACGGAGTTTAGTGAGGTTACGTGCCATGTTGTGATTCTTATCGAAGCAAACATGTTTTCGCAGGTCGAAAGTAAAATTTCTTTCACGTCGAAAGTTTGTAATATTATCTTAAGTATTATTGTCTCTCCAAATCTCAAAGTAAGCGATTTTAAAGAGTAATGTATACTGAACACGAATGCAGTACAGTTTTTTTATTTTTATTGATTTCTATTATTTTATAAGCGACCAAGCCTAAAACTTGTGTTTGGGGCAAAGTCGTTTCCAAGCCAAAACAAAGTCAAGAAAGCTAAATAATATGTGCTGCGTATGCTCGGAGATAATAGAAAACAGAGCCGATGAAAAACAGTGCATTTTGTACAGGCGTAAGGCTCGAGTGCGTGCGCTCGTCAGACTTTGTTTTACATGCTTTAACTGTTAGCGAAAAAGAAAATTGATTTTCTCGAAATTATTTTCCGCTTTCCATTTTTCTACTAAAAAACAATGAATAAAGTGTATTCTATTATTTTATATGATCAAAATTATGTATTTTTATTTAAAATCCAGTCCGAGAATAAAGACACGACTCCGCCCCGGAAATTTTGACTCTTCGATTTTTGCACCTTTGTCGTTTTTATTCTATACCGGTTGAACAAAGATGCCTATATAAATTTTGTAGCCAAGGCTTCACTCTTTACAATGGTATACTATATTTCACAAAAATAATTTGTTTTGTTGTTAAAAATTGGCACCGAAAAAAAAGGGTCGACTTCGCCTCGGTCTCCCCTAATTATTTTATGAAAATAGAAATTATTACGACTGAGATATAATGACCTATAGTTTTCACCGATTTCTTGATACGCGTATCAAATAGTATATTTGAGCTGATCAGCCAATAATCAAACTAATTTACTAGTTATTTATTATTTAATACGCGTATCAAGTGATCGGTGTAAACTAGCTAGGCCATTATAACTCAGTCGTAGTTTCTATTTTTATAAAATAATTACCCTTTATGAATTAAATTAATAGAATTTGTGATAAAGCAGGCTTCGCGAAATATTTCACTTATTTTCGTGTATTTGCTAATTCAAAGATAAATTTTTATCAAAAAATAACATCTCGTATTATTAGCGTATCGGTCACGTTTCAAGAGTTGATTTCGAAAAAATATGAGGTACGTAGCGAAACGCGGAAAACCGATATCCCCCATCGACGTTTCGAGGACGTTTCACGGCTTCGCGGCGCGGAATGGGCGACGTGGGCGGATGAGGGGGAGGATCGCGATGCGCAAATGCAAAACCATCTCTGTGAATTCTGTTCAGTGCATCTTAGGCGAAGATGAGAGCGGCAGGTGTGTGAGTCGCGAACCGTTTCCCTCGAATATGGATCTTCCCGACGAATTGCAGGTTTACCGCAGCCGCCACGGCGTCTCCGTGGCTCGCGAGCTAGAAAGCGTCTTCGTAGCGCAACCGATCGGGATGATTGGATCGTCGCATTCGCCTGATTTTAATGAGACGTTCGGAGAAATAAAGGAAAATGAGGAAGAATACTAATGTATCGATAACGATCGGACTTGTTTAATATTTGAAATGGATCCTGGAAAATCTTATCACACGTTCACACGTGTGGAATATATTTTTTTGTTTCTCTCTTAGAAGTAATGTTAATATATTTATTTAATATTGAATGCATTTAATATCTGTTAATTTAATGTTGAATGAATTCTTTGTTTGTATTTTATTCTACTCTGTTTTATTATGTAATGTAGTTTGCGTTGCAAAAAGTTTACATTTCACTTAATTCCCGACTGTAAAAAAGTTGTATTTAATGTTTAATATGTATTTTATAAAATGTGCAAAGCAAAATATCCAACAAAAGATGATTATATGTATTTAATGCATTACATCAATACCAACAACTATAAATTTAATTATTATAATAGTTTAGATTTATTAATCTATTTTTTTTTCTCTTAATAATTAATTTTCTCTTTGTCTTTTTACAGGTAAGTGTCTATACTGTAACATACGGCAGACATCATAACGGTACACTATCGGTGATCCCCATATAGGATTTTATGACCGGCCCAGTACTAAGCCAGTACTGTTTCCCACAGTTAGTATACTGGCACAGTACTGGTAACCTTACTGAACCAATACTGGTGCAACCATGGATGATAACTCCGGTCCAATACTGGCAGACAGTACTGGCCCAGCCGTTGTCTACTTGTACTGCCCCAGTATAGGATTTACTATCGGCTCAGTACTGCGCCAGTACTGGTTGCCAGATTTCAGACTGGTTGATAATTAATTAAGAAACGAGTTTTGTTATAAAATACATACGTTATATATATATATATATATATATATATATATATATATATATATATATATATATATATATATACCTATATATATATATATATATATTGTTTATTTAATTATTATTAGTCTTCAAAAATAATATTACATTAAAGTTAACATTAATCCAAAAGTGTGTCACATTTTATTATAAAAGTGGACTCCACGATACAACTGATATAAGTTGTGCAGTTCCGTCATTTCTACATCGTTCTTATACTATCGTTGGTCGTATTTTAAACAGGAGAAACGGATCCTATCAAATGCCATCTATCGGATGATTCGACATTAGCCTAGTCATTTGCTAGTGATGGTTCAGTACTGTCTGACAGAATATTGGCCGATGTGCGGGTGCCAACCATTGGCCAACTGTAGGGCTTCGTCACAACGCCTGGCTATTCTATAGGTAGGCAGTCAGTTATTTACCACTGTTGGTCGAGTACTGGCTGACAGAACTCTGGCCGACAGTTGGCTGCCTTACGTTGGCCAAGCGTAGGGCTTCGTCACAACGCCTAGCTATTCTATATAGATAGGCAGTCAGTTATTTGCCATTATTGGTCGAGTACTGGCTGACAGAACTCTGGCCGACAGTTGACTGCCCTACGTCGGCCTTCGTTGTAACGCCTGACTATTCAACAACCAGTAAATTGCCAATGATGGGCCAGTATTGGCTGATAGATTCTTGGCCAATGATTGAGCGCCATAGCTTCGGCCAAGCCTTGGCTTCCTTGCCACTACGGGCAATTCCTATATGGGGAGTGTTGTTGATTGAATCGAAAAGAAAAATATGAAAAAAATAACCCGCAAAAATTAGATTACCAGCACAATGCAGCTATGAGAGTAATCCGAGTCGCGGAAGGGAAATGTAAATAAGCGCAACTTAAAATGAAAATAAATCCCATTGTTTTGACGAAATATTTCTGAGAACGGGAATCTTCAATCGTTGATTATCCAGCAAATGTTGATTTTCAACTGAGAGATCTAATTTTCACAATCAACCAATTTCTCAGCCAGTAGATAACATAGTTTCGAGAATTAAATTGCGGGACTGGAAATGACAATAGACGCGAGACTCATTTCTGAAGTTGCTGTTACGTAAAATTAATTGAATCTGAACAAGTTGATCATGTGGAATTAACTATTCTCTTCGTACAAATAAGTTATGATTATTACAATTTACCTTCGGTTTTCTGACTTACTTTCTTTGTAATCACTTACCGAAGCTATTATTCTTGCTGCTTAACCTACTTATTATTTTTTTCCTCACTTTTCTGTAGAACGATCAGATAAATATGATATCAGACAAATACCTATATTTTAAACGATTTCTCAAACACGAGCAAATGTATAAGCTTGAGTTTTATTCAACCACAAATATTATTTAGACAAGAGTATAATATTTATTATATTAAATTAAACTATATTATATAAATATACGTCGCTGAGCACAGCACAATACTCCCAAGCATAATCTTAACAGGTTTATGTTATTATTATTTATGTTAATACTAATTAATGTAAGTTCTACTTTGACTAATTTCTTCATCCGTTACCGTAACAAACGATACGATCGTGCAAGCACAAGTACTTTACATAGAAACACCGCAAAACTAGAAATAGTTTTGACGCAAATCGTCCACTTAATTTCATTCTTTTGGGGACGTGCCGGAGCGAAATTCCCTAAAGATCTTTCGTACATGATATCGTCTCGAAACGAGACAAAAAGAAGGAGGCAATTTTCTTTTCCGAATCCTTTGGACGGTGCTCCGAAACAAGAACTCGTTTCTCCTCTCCCCGGACTACCTACTACGCGCGCCAAGAATACCGCTCTATTTTCGCTACGGGCGTCTTGGTAGGTCCGAATTACTTCGACAGTCATCTAGCTCTGTTCGGCGTAAACGGAAACCTAATTTGTGCCACGGTGATAAACAGCCTCTGGTATACCGGTTTCCGGCGGCGAGAGAGCACAAAGAGAGAGAGGAAGGAGAGTTGGAAGTATTCGCCCGAGAGACGCGGCACGGGAAGACACCGTGATAATCACCCATTATACGTCGTACGCTACCGAACAATTAATTATGATCGAGGCCATCTTTACTTTCAGTTTCTTTTGTCAGTCGAACCCCCCGTCGTCACAGAGGCTCGCTTTATTATCTCCCGCGGCCTTTCATCAAACGAGTCTTTATCTCGTTTCTGTCAGTCAACATCAGCGTAATATTGCGCTATAGAATTTGTAGATTAATAATTATTCCGGAGATAGACGAGTCAGAGATTATAACGGTCGTGCAAAATTGGCAAACATTTCGTGGTAAAAGCGGAATTATAAAAAAAAGGAAACAAATTTATATTCTACGATAAAATTTCTCTAAGGTAAATCGTGGATTACAGAAACAAGGTTTTTTTTTTCTAAAAAAGCTAAAATATATACAAAGTCGCTGTGAAAGATGAACGTTTGTGCACGTTGTTTAAAAGTTGAGTATAATTAAAAAGCGTATCCAGATGTATCAGCTGTTTAATGAAATTGTTACGTGACGAGGAATTAAATTTCTTTTCTTCTGAAATAGGAAGGGATGAAAAAGGAAAAGAATTGGATTACATGGAGGACTGGGCAAATAAGTTTGGTGATCGAAGTTTGACAATTGGAAAAAGTGGATTAGAATCCTTGATACGAAGTAAAACACAGCCAGATCAGAGGGAAGCGAGAACTTCTGCGAGCAAAAAGAAAACGAATTGCGAGTGACACTGCAGTTCCATATAGAACGATCGATCGATAAAAAGTCTGACTGATAGATTTACTACTTTGTACGGTGTGTTTGCTATGAAGAAGCAGACGGTAGAAATGCGCAGAGTGCAGTGAACGAAATAAAAATTAACGTTGAAGAAACTGAGTTTTAAATCGCAGGGGGAGTCAACAAATTTCGAACGAAAAGTAGAACTGCATTAGTTATAAAGATAAATATAATTCTTTCTCTTTTTCTTTATTTCTGTCTTTTTCTCTCTGTACATATTAATTTCAGATAATGTACATATGGACTAACAAACCTCAGGCGTTATCATTTTTCATAAATTTGTTACATAGTCAGCTTATCATAACTTTATAATAAAATTTTACCAAAACACCAGCGAATTATATTTATTATATTATATTAAATGCGAGGTATTAGCTTAATGCAAATAAATAAAGCAATGTTAAACAGTAGGAGTTGTGACAGATAAATGCGTGTATTTTCGTATTCACAAAGTTGATCTTTCTGAAATCGCGAAAATGATGGGGATATAAATATTGTATAAAAGCTTTGCGCTCTTTTATTCTGCTTCACAACGAATAATAGAAGTTTTGTGGAATGGGAGAATGTTTGACATTATTATATTTATATTTCAAGAAATTCGAGTTTTAGAAATGCGAACTTACAGAGATTCACGTTTGCTGTTCATCCTTTGTTCGTTGGTTCAGTGCGCACGAACCTTAAGGTGGTGCGCTCGAACAAAGGGAAAACTCTTGTTTTAGTATAGCGACTATAGGTCACTTAGCCTACTAAGCGAGTTTATGCATACGGAGTTTCGCGCGTCTCACTAGAGTGGCTTTCGACGACGCAATTTGCAAGAGAAATTGCCGAAGGCTACAAAAATTGGTGTACGCTTCAAGACTTTAACAGCCATTTTGAGAGAGTTAAGAAACGAAGTACTATTGAATTTTATACTATATTTTAGGAATGCAAGACACTCGTTAGAGGCAATAACTAAACTGTTTTCTCAAAATTCTAATATTTATATATTTTATTATAAATAGTATTTTATATATACATATATATATATATATATATATATAACGTAATTCTCTCTGGAATAAATTGCAACATGTTACTAAAATAGTTTTACAGTGTCAATATATAAAAAAATTGTCTTAAACTGCTTGAAACAACTTTTTTTTTAAAATAGTTGTAAAAGATTTTTTTCGTAAAAAAGAAAGAAAGGTTGCTAAAAGAGAGCTACATATTTATTTATAAATTATTAATTAATAATTTATAAAACTTTTCCCAAAATTTTAATAAAATGTAATACAATATTTGGATATATCCGATCTAACAATAAATGAAAAGCAGCTATATATTTGCATTATGTTCGAAATGTAATTATTTGCGCTCAAAAGATAAGACTGAATTTAATCGTGAATTTTCACCTGTCAGTGTCTATCATTACTGATCAAAGGCACGATCTTCTCAGGAATAGCGTATTATTCCGTGAATTTATTCGTTAAATTAAATCAACCGTATAACTATAAATTATTTCTGTTAAATTACTCGCACATAGCATATTACATTCTTTTACACTGTGCGAGAAGTTCCACAAATTTTATTTCGAATATTTCCGACATATTCTTGTGATATATGAATAACGATGCATACATTGCGATTGTAAAATACCTTTCTGGAAATACGTAAAATTTTTGCTATCGGATTATAATTTTAGGTTAAATTATATCCATATGGGAATGTACATGATGTGCGTTTTATTTCGAAAAAAACTAAAATACGTAGACTATACAGAATAAATCAATATCTCTGTATAATATGTCCATTTATCAATATTTACAATTATATTGATAAAAAAATTAACTTGTGTTTCGGATGATTTTCGTAATCACCACAATTAAAACAAATTAAGTTTCCACGCTTATTGCAATTAAATGTAAATTACTTTTAAATATTATACCGTTTGTAAAACTGTTATTTTCATCAGTTCAATTTTTATCTTTTATTTTTTCTAAAATAATGAAAATAAAATGGTGCATTTACATTTGATATAAAAGTAAAGTTCTCGAAACGTCGATAATGATTTTCTGCGAAGTAGAGAACGTTATTAATGACATACGACGGGATCGCTTTTAAACGTTTAATAAACGTATCGAAAATTTATAATGAGCTCGACGTTGTACGTAACCCGCGAAGTAACCTAACCTACAGGCGTAATTTGGGCGCGTTACAAATATACATTGGTAAAAGCGTTTAACGAACGTATCGAACGGCTTCGTAATTTTGTCAACTCGTGGAAGCGGCAAATATTGTCAGCTTCCCGGCCGCGCCGCATCGTGCGCGCCGAAAAGCCGAGAGGAAAGCGATCATCTCCCGGAAATTTCGAAGGGTGTCGCTATAATTGGTAATCTGTAGTTACACCCTGTCCGGGGAATAGCTGTCAATTAATTAAGCCGCGTATTCATGCCGTAAACTAATGTCACGACTAATAACTCGTCCCGTCGGAACCACGACCGCACGGTGCGCGTTCATCGGCTTAATTACACAATCGCGCGATTTATCTCCGTGTGACAGATTTTGCAGGTTTTTTTCTTTTAGATTAAATAATTTAATAATATTATATATCAATCTTGACGCAAATATTGGGAAAATTAGCATGATAAATGTGAGATTTGTACCATAATGAAAAAACTTGAATGTATTATAATTAAATGCGTTTATTGAATAACATGCATAATTTTCATATAATAACAAATAACAAATAATAATAATAACAAATAATAATAACAAATAACAAATAATAATGCGATGACATTTATAGATATGACGAAGAATTGAAAAAGTTTAGGATCCGTTATTGTAATAAATTTAGGTGTAATCTATTATCAAAACAATTAATATTATTTTCAGAACAGGAAAGAAATTCATTATGGCTGACAACTACCGAAGATTATAAATAATGCCGAAATTAAACGAAAATTTTCATTATTATTCTTGCAATCAGCTTATAATTAAATTAACCGGTGCAGAAAATAGGCATGGCATTTAAATATTCAATTAAAATTTATAGAACAATGCAGCGTCATAATGTGTAATACCGATATTTACGAATGTTTTATGTTTTATACAAACTGCTAATTAAAGTGAAAACTTTATTTTTGGAAAAAGAATGTTGCTTTCGATACGTAAAAAAAGTAGTTTACCATAATAACCGGAACGATACATTTTACATCGTCATTGATAATCTCTCGCGATGGTATTTTGTATCCTCGAGGTATTAGTCGAGATCCAATCGATTTGTCTGGACTCGCAGGGATGACTGATCCGCACAGTCATTTGGGCTTAGCGAACCCACAGAGACGCGAGCTCAACACACTGTAAACACAGGCACACATTTACACACGCACGTCATGCAACCCTCACGCATTTTTTGGTTGGCGATCGGTGGACGCGAAGTCGATGGCTGCCGCCAGATACGGTAATAACAAACATATTTTCACAACAGCTCTATTTGTATCCTTAAACTGGATAGATTAGGCTAGGATAGGCTAGATTAGATTATGTTAGATTGAACTGGTAGTTTTTTAATTCCCCGGTGTACGAAGATCGTGTAAATCAACCGTCCGAACCGTGCCGAACTGAAAAGGCCGCGTTTATAACCGTCAGTTAAGCGAATCGCGTAAAATTTGTATACGTGCCACTGCCGCGATTATTTACCGTATCGCAGCTCGGCACTTTACGATTTTATTGATTAATCGCGTTACGCGGCTCGGGGGCCCGTTTAGTTCGCGGACATAACCGGCGTTTTTTCATCGTCGGCGTCGTAAAAAAGTATCACCACCTAAAAAAGATCACTTTGCTACCTTTTTGCATCGGTAACCATGTTTGGCGCGAGCGTCATTTTATTTATGTATTTACCTCGCTTGATTGCAATGTTGCGCCGACTCAACTTTTCAAATGTTTTCAACGGAGGGACGAAACTACACGGCGCGCGAAATGAACAATTTAAAAAGTCGAGTAATTCGTTTGGCGCATAAACCTGTATAAAGTCCGCAGTAAGCGATTGTTGAACGAAAGGATTAGTGATCGTTTTCGATCCACGTATATCTCGCTAAATCGATATTTTTGCACGTCGCGCGCCTGTCGTGACTGAACTTTTCAAACACGTCGTAATTATTTGCGACCATTCACGTTCCTTGACACGTGCATTGCGCAATTACGCGCACGCAATCGGGCGCAAATACGTTTGCGTTTCGTTCCGATTTGATGAAATTGCGGAGCATCCCGTTTGAAAGTTTATGCCATTACCTTGTTTACACTTTTTACGTTTATTTGATGGACTGAATAGATAAACGCAGAGTCGCCCGTTAATAGGAGTAGATTAAAATCTTTTCTCGTTGAAAAGTCCGAGAAAAGATGGCCGTGATAGATACTCGAGCAAATTTACAATGTTGATTTGTCGAGGAAAGATGTGCGTGAATGTGCGGTTTTTGCATTTGATATGAGCGACGGCGTACGGCTTAAGATACGAAGTTGATACTTCTCGTAACGCCTCTCGTGGCTCGAGGATTTACGGCTGGCCGGAAGGAAGCGGACAAGCGAATTGTTCCTCCGGGAGAAAGAGAAACGAGAGAGACCGACACTGTTTGTACATCTACCTCCGGTCTCTCTCTCTCTCTCTCTCTCTCTCTCTCTCTCTCTCTCTCTCTCTCTCTCTCTCTCTCTCTCTCTCTCTCTCTCTCTCTCTCTCTCTCTCTCTCTCTCTCTCTCTCTCTCTCTCCCCCCCTCTGCCTCTGACCAGAGAATTACTGCCGTAATTTCGATCGGACCCCGGTCTTTAACGCCCTTCGCCAAAGCGGTTTGTGCTTTATAGGTATGCGTCCTGCCGAAAGGACGCTCCGGTTGCAAAAAGCTTTTGAGAAATCGAAATTTTATGTTTATTTCTCTGGAGAAATTAAACTTGGAGTTTAAACTTCAAACTTAGCTGGGATATAATTTTCTCACGAAATTCTCATGTTATTAGCACTAGAAATTTCATGGAAGGGCGTTAAACTCACGTGTAAGTAATTAGTAATAAACCGCGCTGTCGATATAAGATGGAAAATAATGAATGCCGAAATTTTCGAGGTGCCACGGCGAAAGATTTCTACCAATGTAGATTAACTTTAATCTCGATTTAACTTATCTTCTATCTTTCTTTAATTCTTGGAACTAGAAAAAGGTGAAAAGTAAGTTAAACCGAGATTAAAGTTAATCTACATCGGTAGAAATGGATATAAGTCTGTCAAAAATTTTTTCCCATCGGAAGTCACGTCGTTTCGAGCGAGTCGCGCGATTACAATGCGCCCAGGAAGCAGAAAAAAGTTTCAGGTAGCGTTTAAAAAGTTCACGCACGAACGCGATCGTTCATCTTGTACTTCGGCGTAAGAAGTCTTGAGCTGCGGGGCTGTATATACGGGGACGTCTGCAAAGATTGTCTTCCAAGTAATCGCGAGCGCGAAAGTGGAGCCCCGCGCATTATATTTACATCATCCGCCATCGAATTTAACTCGGGACAAGCGCACGTTGTTTGATCTACGGGATAGCTTCGATAGCAGCTGGAAGATATAAACCCCTCCGTATATTTTCTGCATCGTGAAAGTCACGATATGCGCCACGTAGTAATATATGGCCGTGGAAGAGAAGAGATGCGGCGGCGTACTCGGAAATGCATCAGCTCGTACAATAATCAACTATCTTTTTTTTTTATATTGATACGTACGTGATGTTTAGAGTACTCTTTTGAGGACGCAAAAAATTACTGCAATTTTAATGTTTTTTTAGCTACTACGAGAGTAGCTTTTCCTAAGCTAAAATTTCGAGACAATAACATCTTTTTGAGTCTTAGAATGATTAAAGATTCTTTCAGAATTTTTGTTTAGTTTTATATTAGTTTATTTTGCAAAGGTATTTAAACTAAATTAAATATCTTAAAGACTTAATAAGTGTTCTTATGCTTAAATTTTTTATAAAAAAAGATTGACTCTCTGAATTGACGCGAAAACTTGTCATTGTAAAATTTATTAACTTGCAACTATAAAAAAATAAAGATAAAATCAGGCGTCGTTAAAAAAAAAACTGTAACAGCAGTAAAGTAATAGAGTAGGTGCATTAGTTAGCGAATAAATTTTATCCGATTGAGAGTGGGATATTCATCAATCACTCATCCATCACTGTTAAGATTCGATGCAGCGCACTCGAGAATATATATCGATTCATCCAAAACCTTCTCGCAAATGCAGCCTCTTTGCTCGACATTTCTTATCGCGAGTAAAGCCGGAATTCGATATTCGCATCTGCACCGTGGTATAATGTCTCGATGTTTTATGTTGGCGGCGTGCATGTATCGTGTTCTCAAAGGTGCGGTTACATCCTAAGACGATGTTTCATGTCGAAACCCAAATACTGTGTCGTCGTTGTCCGCCTCAAGCGGAGGAACTATTCGAGACCGACCCTGACGATGTCGAGGAACTTTGAGGAAACTCAACGAGAATGGTCGTCCGTGTGTGAAGCGCTATACAGGGTGTTTACTTATTGGCATATCACGACAACGTTCCACATCCAAGATTTAAACGAATTTTTATTACCAAAGTATCGAAAAATAAAATAAATCATCGAAAATGGATAGATTTGAATTATATAAACGATTACAAAAACGGGTTTTCCCAAAAATGCATGATGTTAATAATAAAATTATTTATTCAATTTTATTCTTTAATTAATTTCAACTAGATCTTGCTTTTTGAGAATTTTATTGTGAGGCAAAAATATTTTGTCACACAATTTTGACGAGAAACTTGCACGAAAAGAAGATAGATTTAAACATTTTTGTAATTGACAACATTTTCATGGATTAATTTTTATTATCGATTGCGGTTAATGTACTGCACAGTAAAATTCGGAAAAAATAATCTTTACTACAGAAAAGACAGAATAAAATTTTATTATACATTCCTCAATTAATTTTTTGTAGTTTGAAGATAAGATCTTTTTAAGATTCGCAGAGGAGATACGATATTTTTTCTCATTTTTGAATTTATAACACACTTTTAAAGTTTGATCCTCTCATTCTGCTGCACTCTATATAGCGCGGCATTCATCGCGCTGCTTCACTAACCGGTCGGCGTATAACGCGAGATCGATGAAGCAGAAAAAGAATCCTGAACGAGTATGATCGGATTCGATAGCGAGCGGATGACAGGGCTCTTGAGCGCATCCGGTACCCGGCTTGTTTTCCTACTTCGTGACTCCTCGGCCTGCCGGCCGACATGAAACGTTTCATTGCGGCTGTTTTTCGTGGTGTAGTCGGGGACGAGAAACTTTTCTCTCTTTACCCTCCGCCCTACAATTCTTCGATGTTCGTTCTCGAATCGGCAACGGCGGCGCGGTATGCTCGCGAGATTTACCTCGTACTTTGTCTTACTTAAGCTTGTGTGCTTTCAGTAAATTAAAAGACTTTATCGTTCACACCGCGCGCGCGAGCGTTCCGTTCGGCGAGTAACACATCTCTTCGCAATAAAATACGGTAATAACTAACGAACAAGCGTGATCAAACAAGTACCGGTTGACAAAGAGGGCATTGAGAGTGCGATTATTAGTATGTAAATTAACGTTATAACAATCTTTAATTATTATTAATGAAATACATAATTATACATCAGATGTTTCAGCTCTGATTTGAGCTATCTTCCAATATAATTACAAGTAAAATAAAATAATCTCACGTTCTCTGTTAAGCTTCATATAGATGAGTGCTTTAAGATTGCACGGTCTAAAAGTAGTGTATTTCACACGAAGAGAACGAAATTTCGGTTAATGATCATAGTTTGTAATATGACCTAAACAGACATGACATTTAACTGACAAATAAAAAGAACTGAAGTCAAATCACGAAATAGTTCAGAGAGTAAAAAATGCAGCCGTGGTAAAACATCGAATCAAATTTTAAGAGATGATAATCGATAGAATTGAGATAATGTTACAATCAAAAGACGTTATTTCAAATGAAAACTAAATTGTCCGGATAACAAAAACAGTAATTCAAGAAAGAGTGTGATGAGTGCTTTGCCATACATTTGTGAATTTTTTTACTTTCAGAGAGTTAAGAGGGGTTCTTTGTGTCCGTTTGACTGCGTTAAAATTGGAGAAAATTAAATTTTCACGCATTCTATCGTTTAATCTTTAAAATGTGTTATATTATTCTGTATCAAGAGGAGAGATTGGTAAAGATTAATTAAGCATACAGTTATTATGAAGTAAATATTAATGTTACAATAATGTATATATAAGGCATAAGTAATGCGGCCTGTAATTTGAATTTTAATTAAAGCATGCATGTGCTATCTATTAGCGCAAAATTACATAACATTATGTATTCAGGTAATTAGAGAACTTGCTACTTATACGTTACGCAGAATTATACAGAGAGAACATAAATCTGCGTCATCATGTCAGAGTGTCTTAACTTTAATGCCTTAACGATTAAGATATAAACTTCTTCCGCAAAGTCAACAACAGCTGAGTTTAAATTACGATGTTAGAGATGCGAATCTCGTGCTTGTTGTCGGAGCATAAAGAACGATGCATTTTACATGCAAAGCTGCAGGAGCACGACGAAAATCGATAATACTTACTGTAAATTAGCGAGTTTATAATAACAGCGCAAAGCTCGGGTCCGATATTAATTCGATTTCCGCATTGTTAATGATTAATTCGGGTCTATCTGGTGCAGGAAATCCCCTTTCTTTTTCATGGATAAATACAATTGTCATTCTAATTTAAAAAATTATTATATACGTTTATTAACAGATTGGAGCCAATAAATCCG